>JASDQU010306445.1:42232-55390 GCA_032191745.1 Picea mariana | reverse complement strand
TATATATATATATATAATTCCCTGCACTTGGGTGGTTTTTCCCACGGTCAACACTCGGAAACCCCGAATTCCCCGCACTTGGGCGGTTTCTCCCACGGTCGAGACTCGGATATATATATATATATATATATATATATATATATATATATAAGAGCGGGGTCCATCACTATACCAGAAGTTGGAGAGTTGTCCTTTTTCGAGCTTTGTGGGTTTTGAAAATCCAACTACTTTACGAAAGTCTAGCTTAACATTAGTATCCAAGGCCACATTTCAATGATGGTCAACAAAACACTTGGGGGATTCTTACAACAAATTACTTAGACACTTCTCTTGAGAGAATTTCTTCATTGTTGATTGAGTAATCTCTTGGTCGAGTTGGTTTATTGGTGTAATGGTTTACTAGCTTGCTCAAGATTAATGGATGAGGGCTTAACAATTTTGTTGCTAAAACGATTAATATTTTAATAGTTAATTGGTTCTTTGTGCCTTGATCCTTAAATCGAGTGGAAATGGTAGTTGGTCATATTTGTTTCACCATATAGGGTTGCATTGTAGGAACCAGACATCCCTATGTCAGTTGCGCAATTTAGTTTTGAGTGTTTTCACCTTGCATCTTATCGACTTGTTGCTTGGGTGCGTGGGTGTAGTCTTCTTGTTAGTTAATTTGATCTCCTAGAGCGTTGGTGTTTCTTGAGTTATTGGTCCATATAGTTTATTTCATGCCAGGGATATTGTCACGCCTATCACCTAGTGACAGCATGATTTCTGATGAGGGGATCATTGCACGCCCTCATGGATAGAGTTGAATGATAACTTGGTTGGATTATGTCCTTCCCGATGTGGGAGTTTTTTCATTGTAGTTGATGATGGAACTTGGTTTGTAATGTCTTAACCCGTTTGGGTTTTGCATGTCGTATAGGTTTCCAGTTATTGGTCATCAAGTCATTGTGTCGAGTTGGTTGATGGCGTCCTTTAGCTTGTAGTCTTGTCTTGGTTGTGTCGAGTGGGTAGTCGTTTTATATGTCTATTGATTACCGCCTATTTCATCTAGTTGCATGATGGATAGTGTGTTGAGTCATCATTTTTTGTTGATTGATCTGTGTGCGTGGTGTTCATCATCAAGTTGTGTGGTTTAACTGTTGTTGTTGTCACCTTCCTGCCTAAGTAAGCAAAAAGAAAAAAGAAAAATGTTTTTGCGTCAAGACGCTTGTAGTCGTAACGATGGGGTCGTTACATTAAGAAATATTTTAATATATTCCTTGGCTTATCCCCCTAGCTTAAGCCCCTCTCTTAATCCCCTCTCTTAAGTCCCTTAGCCACATTTCCTCTAGTGGAGTTATAGGAACCCATACTCTTCTTGTCTAGTTGGTCTGCAATAGTGATGTATTTTATTAATAATATGAGTGATACATATTACAATGATACACTCGTTGGCCTTTAGCATTCTAGATCTCCATCCTTGTAACCACAGAGGCACTCTGGCCTCAAAGCATCTTTACAATGGAACTCAAGCCAAAAACATGTCGTCTCACTAGCCTATATGTACATTTACAACTTGGGGTTTGGCCTAGGGGTATTACATTCCCCTCCCCCTTATTTATGCACTATCCTTAGTGCATTATGTATACATGTACAAGAAAAAATATTTAAAATGGTGTGGTTATGCTTCTTTCATGGCATCTTCATGCTCCTAGGTTGCATCTTCAGGACCATAATAGGTCCATTGTACCTTTACCAGTATTATTGCTTGAATTCAGAGGAGCTTGAATTTCCAATCCAATATGCACACAAGATGGACTCGGAAATATACTTCTTGTTCCACCTGAATCACATTCCAATCAATTATATGATTAACATCAGGCACACAATTTTTAAGTAAATACACATGGAATACATTATGAATGCACATGGATGCATGTAATCCAAGCACATATGCAATAGGACCAATCATCTCTAGGATTTCAAATGGTCCACAATATCTTGTTGCAAGATTTGAACAGTTCTCCAATTTCAAGGAGATTCCCTTGGCCTTCACTTTTAAAAATACATGGTCACCCACTTTAAAATTTGTGAGTTCTTCTCTTATCTGCATAAATTTTATGCATGTCTTAGGTATCCTTTAAATTCTATTTTATCTTCAACATATAGTCTTCCATTTACTTGAGAAATTTTGTCCCAACCATTTCTCTATTTGTTGGGTTGTCCTAGCTCGTCGTTGTATTTCAATTTCTACCATATAATGCTTCAAATGGGATCATATTTAAAGATGTCTTATACTCATTATTATAAGTAAACTCAACTAAGTGTAAATAATCCCTCATTTTGATGGTTTATCCATCACATATATCCTTATCATATCTTCAATCACTTGATTGACCCTCATTGTTTCTCCATCAGATTCTGGGTGATATGTTGTGCTAAAGTTTAGATTTATCCCAAATCCTTTAAATAATCCTTTCCATAAATTTGATGTGAATTTGGGATCTATGTCAGAAATTATTTCCTTACGCACACCATGAAGCCTAGAAATTTCCCTCATATAGATATCTAGAATATTAGTTGCCTTGTGAATTAGCTTCACTGGAATAAAATGAGTAGCTTTAGTGAGATTATCCACCACCACCATGATGGAGACAAGTTGCTTCACTTTTCTGGGAAGATTGGTGATAAAATTAATTGTCACCACTTGTTGTCCCTTGACCAAGTTTTGAGGAATACTTAGTCATATTTGAAAATTTTTGGGACTTCGACAGCCTGTCGAAGATGAAGTGCCAAGCGAAGTGGAGATTGTGGAAGATAGACCTCCTTTGTGGGTCATTTTTGGGTTTTTTGGAATATGTAATGGGGAAGGGATGTTGGCCCGTAGGCCCACTTTTGTAAATGTATAAGTAGAAGTCTAGGCTATATAAGAAGAGACTCTAAAGAGAAGTTAGTAGTGGCTTAGTGCTAAGAGTTGATTTATGTGATAGACTTGCAGAGCTGAGTGCAAGTATTGTAAGTGTTGAGTGCATAGATTGTAAGAAGGCTATGTGCTAGATCTACTCGAGGAAGGAGGATCTGGCGAGGTGCGCACAGATCTCCTATCCTATGCGGAGTAGGATTTTGATAAGCTTTGTGCTGTAACCAGATTTACTAAAGCTAATAAAGAAGAATATTTGGTGGACGTAGCCCCAGGGTGAGGGTGAAACATGTAATACTGTGTGTCGTGCTTTGTTCTTTTCCTTGATGAGTTTATGCCTTTCTTGCTAAGTGCTTGGATATGATTAGATATATTTTCTTATGATTAGTGTTGGTAATATGTATGAATGACAAATCTGATGTGTATGAATATTCTAAGTGATTGGTTTTATTAGATAAATCGGTAGGTGTGGACACTAACAGATCTCCCTAGATCCACCTAGATCTAGAACAAAATAGGACAGGACATGACTCTTTCCCTAGGTTGTAATTATTGAAGGTACTAATAAGGAGGAATGAGTGACATACCTTTGTATCGCTTCCTTAGGTTTATTTTGTTCCTGCTTCACTCTGGTACTCTTATGAAATCAAGTCCAAGACAACACAAACCAACCAAAGTGAAGATAGCACAGTATATTCAATGTCAACCTATGCATATGATCAAGGAATTATGCAATAAAACAAGAGTGATTTTATGGGAAAGGGACATGTCGTTGTATTATATTAAATGAAAGTAGAAGATTACAACTAGATCGCCTTGATGTCGCAAGATTCCTTTCAGTGACCCTTGGTTCCAACACACACACTTGCTCTATACTTGCATGAAGAAGATCTAACACAACTTGATAGGCCAAATGGAGTCTTCAAGCTTCTATCCAAGCAGAGTTCCTCACACATTTATTTCACCAATTCTTCATTCAATCTTGATTAACCTTTTCCATGAGAAACCTTTCAATATATAGGAGAAGGAGAGATGGTTAAATGGATGAGGATGATCCCAAAAAAGCTGAGAAGGTAGTAGAATGCCAACCATGCGAATGCCAACTCATTTTCTAGAATATTCCCTTCTAGAACCTTCGTAACCTCTTCTCTTTTCCAAGCTTAAAAATAGTTTCGCACCCTACCTATAGAGAAGAATGTGAACAGTTTTCACCCCAAGTATGGGTTGTCTGCGAGAATCAAGTATTTTTGCACCCTATGCATAGGCAGCCTGCGAACTCATCCTCAAAATGTGTTTTCTGGAAGAAGACAGCAATCACTTTTCTCAGGCAAAAATTCCTTGTTGGGAGCCTAAATAGATCACTATAGAGACATCACCAGAGTGACCAAAATCATGTGTAATAGAATTCCCTCCAAAGTATGAGGCTGGAACTTGTGACAGCCGAAATACTTTGTAAAATGTGTGTGTGTGTCAGAAACAAGGAGCGCACCTAATCAGAAACCTGCAAACAACTAAGCATCTGCAAAATATAATACCAATTATGAGGTAGGCATTCCCATGCTCAGATCACCAATGAATGAAATCATAAATGTAGGTCATGGCCACCAATCATACACCATGGATCCATGCCATCAAAATGATACATAGCCACCAAGAATACACTGTGGATCTATGTGAAAATACTTGAATTAATATGACATAGCCACATGACATACAAAGTGGATCTATGTGCTGATACAAATTATACATATTCTATCACAGACTGGATCAAAAGGATGAGACCCAGGGTCTTCAATCCCGACATCTGAAAGTACAAATCTAGCCATGTGATTACAGGTGTTGAAGTCGAACATGGTAGAAACCACTTGATTACTGGTCATTTATGAAAACCATTAACAAGTGTGAGGGAAATCATCATTGATGTCAATGACTCCCAAGGTACTAAAGTACAATCCAAATGAATGTGAATACATGAGCTGAAGTCGAGCACTCGGCGAAATCTCTCGATCAGGGATCAATGATGTGAACCCCTGTCAAAAGAGAAGAGACATGCCATTAAGGCATACAGGTTCCAAGGTACTAGATGATTTCTAAGCCTCATTTATGGATAATGGGTTGGAGTCGATGGAACAAGGCTCGTCACAGGAGGGCCTTGATGTATCTCCCATCAATGACATGAAATAAGTAACATAATTTGAGGGTGAAACAGAGTATGAATGCAGGTTGAAACGGACATAGGGAAGGTTGACATAGTAAGAATGGACAACTGTAGATGGTCGATTCAAATAGAGGGCTCCTGTGAACTTCTCTTGAACATATGAATGACACGACCAAGGACTTGACAGCACTGACTTAAAGACAACCCAAGATATGACTTTGTATCAAGTCAAATGAGAGACAAACGAATTTCCCAAACCAGCTTCAAATGATGAATATGGGGTGTCATGTTCAAGAGCGATGCTTATTTCCATTAATATGAATACGAGAACACATCCCTTTCCCAAAATTTCCCCCACCATTTCTGGTGAGTACCTCTCTATTTTTACACAAGCTTGAGGAGGATAACATATGCTTGTTGATGTAAGCTCATTCATCAAATGATTCCCTTAAAGTATATTTAACGAACCCTATGAAGAAGTGGTTTGGTCCCATTGTGGGTCTATCGATGTTTGTTTAACGAGTCCAAGGATAGAAAACTCGGGGGTTTTTCATGTTTTAAGAGTCTGAAAAACACTTAAAGAGAACTCTCTTAGTTCCTTTTTCATAAAATAGTTTGACAGGACCAAAAAAGTTATAAACTATCACCCATCGAACGTTTTATTCAAATACTTTTACGAGCGTGAACAGAACAAGGTCACTCGGCCATCTTTTCATTTTTATAGAGAGTGAAAAGAGCTTAAAGGATACTCCATTGCATTCGTCATTTCTGTGTTACCATGACGAGTACGAAAAGACAAGAAAAAGTATACTCAGTTACGTTCTCATATATTTTCGAGCATGAGAATGAACGAAGACAGACTGAGATCGAGGTTTTTCTAAAAAACCCTAAAAAGTAGTTGTATATGCGATAAAAAAGAAAAAGAACACCTGCACCCCCTTGTTTAGACTTCGAAGTTGTGATATCTGCGAAAAACCATACTCACGAGGCTATTAGGGTATTAGGTTTTATAGACAAAGTATAAAAAATCAATGAAAAATAGTAAAAAGTGAATAAATATGGGTAAAAAGGGCTTTTTACCATTTCATTGTGATTTTGCCAAAAAACTTGCCTAACATACCTCATTTTCCCCCAAATTTATTTTCTGGATTGCGGGAGGCACAAGCGACCATTCGGCGAACCTTCTCAGCCAACGAGGTAATCTCTTGCTTCTCTAACTTTTCATGGTTTTATTTTTAGTGTTTATTGGCAATTTTTTGGGCTTTAAGTCCATTTTAGGGCCATAACTTGCACCCAAGAATTCTCACAGGTGGGCCTTGTGGGACCTGCAAGAATCTAGGATTCTCGTAGGTGGCTTTAAGGGCACCTGTGAGAGCCTTGCACTGTGCAAAAGGCTCACCTGCAGGGGCTGAAAAATGAATTTTGAAGCAAGGTTTTGCTCAATAAAAATTATGCAAAAGTTTGAAACAAGGTGCTGACTCTTCTCCCATGGCTCTTGTGTAGGTGTTTTACCATCATAATGTTGGAGTGGCAAGAAAGAGAACATGAGGAGGAGGATTCCATTGCTTGGAATGACCCGGGTATAGTCGCTTCTCTCTGGGACTGTGGGTTCTTGAAATTTTTCAGGATTCCAGGTATGAGGGCCCAACTCAGATTGTTGGAATACCTAGTCCATATGTGGGACGTCGACCAACATTTATTTCAAGTGGGAGTCCATACACTGACCCTAGATATCGAGAATATCTATTTTCTAACGGGGTTTTCACGACATGGATACCATTCTACCTTGACTGGAGGTAGAGGCGGTGGGCTCCCCGTGAGCGAGTATTGTCACCGATATTGTGTTCCCAAGGTAGAGAGGAGCAAGGGAAAGGTTTCCATTTGGGGGGTCCAATATTTGACCCTACGGACCATCTTTTTCACTATTGCACACATGGCTGGGAGCACGGCTCCACACATGGATCTCCAGAGCTACTTTCAATACGCCATAGAGTGCAGAGAGCCTCGGGTCTTCAACTAGTCGAACACAGTTCTCCTTAGTATAAAGAGGTAATTGACGAAGTGTAGAAAGGGTGACTTGAAGCAGTTTGGGTACGGATCACTTTTGGTGTCATTCTTCCTTGAGAAGGTCCCATTGCTACAATTATAGGTTGACTGGGGTTTACCAGATCCAGAGGATCTAAGGATGCTGAGGTGGTGCAACCTCATGGCTCGTCACGTAGTAGGGCCCATAATCAAGTATAATGATGCATTTTTTGACTGGTTGAGGCCCCAGATGTTGATGATTGACGAATATGCATATGCTGGTTTGGATTTCTGAGGGGATCTGGATTTGGCCCTACCTGAGGACGCTCAGTGGGATGACCTAGGTAAGAAGTACACATTTTTTTCTTTTCAAATGTTTTTGTAAATTTCATCATATGAAATGTTTTTATGTTTGTCCAAGAACTAACAAAAAAATCTTTTTGATGACATAGATGTGGGGCCATATCGACCTCCAGGAACGTCTCGTATTCAACGGCGAGGAGAAGCGGCTCCAATGGCAAGATGGGATGCCAAAGACTACGAGGCAGTGGAGCAGAACTTGGAGGGGTTGACCGTAGACATCCCAGATATTGCTATTGGGGATATTCTGAGACGTTACCAACGCCATACTGTGGGCGTGTTTGAGTCTCTCAATCGACTGCTTCATAGGGTGGCCCGAGCAGTAGTGTGCTATCGTGAGCGTCATCCTTGACGCTATTTTGGTAGAAGCTATGGGCTTCATATTTTGAGATTTTGGTCCTTGGACATAAAATTTTTGTAAAAAAAAAATTGATCGTTGTATACATATATACGGCTTCTACCGACTTATTTTGTGTTGTGTTAAAAATGTGATGTGTGATTGGTTTATAAATGCCCCAAATGTATGTCTAACACATAGTTAGCTAATGCATCAGTCAATGTATTTAGAGATCTAGGAATGTGTTGATATTCGATATAATCAAAATAACGTTCCAAGAGGCGAATTCGTAAATATACCCATAATAAAGTAGGACTTCAAATAGCATAGATGTTACTTAACTATAGTAATACTAGTTGCGAAACGAGTCATATAACCAGGTGGCAGATACCAAGAAAAATAGTATCAATCAACAATTTGATGATGGTGCTATATTCTGCAATATTATTGGTCGCACGACCAAGGCACACACCTTGTAGACTGATAAGTTTGTTTGTAGGGGCGTAAATTTCCCATGCGGCAGAAGCAATGTTCTGAGTACTACGGCTAGTGCCATTGGCGAAGCCAATGTGGGGTGGAAAAGACTCTGACATCTGGAAACCAAGTACAACACACGATAAGAGGCTGAGGGCAGAGACCAAATAACGAAAAAGCGTACTTAAAGAAACAAAAAGTATGATGCAATAAAATACAAGCACTCATGCACAGGTGATCTTAGGAATAGTACTTCTTTAAGTACAACCCATTTCTGGGTTCACTCAAAGGGATACCATAATAGTCCACTAACTCATAAGCTCCTTTCTCCAAAATTTGTCTAACGATATAGGGACCTCGCCACATAGCTTCAAATTTTTCGGCTCCTAGCATATCTCGATCTTGTTCGTAAAAGAGAACCAGATCGCCTTCAGAGAAAACATGTGGCTTGACATGTTTGTCGTATTGGGATTTGACATGTTTCTTCTGGGTTTCTATGACTAGGGTGGCATCGCGACGGTTTTCATCTAATTGCATGAGATACAATAGACGTTCTTCTTTAGTAGAAGTGTTTGGGAGAAGTTCGATGGCTAGTTTTAGGGAGGGTATCTCACATTCAATCGACAAGATGGATTATAGACCATAGACTAACTGGAATGGTGTAAACCCGGTAGCAGACTTAACAGAATTCCGGTAAGCCCACAATGTTGAAAACAACATCATGTGCCAACTCATTTTATGAATCCCTATCATTCGTCGAAGCATGGTAATGAGGATTTTGTTTATTGCTTCAACTTGGTCGTTAGCTTGTGGGTAATAGGGTGTTGTGTTTTCATGGTGAAGACCCAACTTCTCAGTGATTTTGGACATCATGTAGTTTCTAAAGTGGCTACCGTGGTCAGTAACGATAGCTTGAGGAACACCAAACCGAGCAATGATGTGATTGAATATGAATAATCTCGCAGTCCTTCCGATATTGTCGAATGTTGGCATCGCCTCCGCCCATTTCGTAAAATAATCTACGGCTACAATAATGTAACCATGCCCCCCAATTGAGTGAGGGTGACATGTCATGAAATCGATACCCCATTTCGCAAAAGGACCAATGGAGACCACAGGGTGTAGAGGAGCGGGGTGTGATCGTATTTTATTGTTGTAGGTTTGGAAAGCGTGGAATTTTTGGATGACAATTATACAATCATTGAATAAAGAAGGCCAAAAATACCCTGCTCGTAAGATCTTCTGGGTAGCAGTATACCCAGACATGTGACCACCACAGGCTCCAGAATGGCAGTCATTTAGGGCTTTCTTGGTTTCGTCAAACGTGAGGTAGCGTCGAAAAATGGATTCAATCCCACAACGATAAAGAGTATCACCGAGGATAATATACTAATGGGCTTGGTAGCGTATTCGATGGCGGTCAGTACTAGAAAAAATGGGCTGGAAAGTCTGGGTTTGGATATATATGATGATATCTCCATACCAAATGTCATCGTAACTAATCAGGAAAAGGGATTCATCGGGTAATGAATCTGCTGCTACATTTTCCGTCTCAGGGAAGGGAAGGTCTCATATCAACTTGACAAACACTAAGGATTTCTTGGACTTAGTACGTTCAAATTCTAAGTCAAAATCTTGGAGTATCATGATCCATTTGGAGTATTTTCCCCCTAGCAGTTGGCATGTAAGAATGTGTTGCATGGGGTTGCAGTTAGAAATTACCGTAGTTTTGCGAGAAAGGATATAGTGTCGGAAACGTTGAACTTCTTGGATGGCTGCCAAGGCCAGTTTTTCAACATGTAAATACTTGGTTTCGGTAGTCGTAAGACTTCAAATCAAGTAATACATAACATGTTCGTCATGAGAATCATCCTCCTGGATGAGAACCATAGCGATGGTATAGTCCGAGGCTACGAGGTAGAGAAAATAATCCCAACTGTAATCAAGTGGGAAGAGTAGTGGGGTATGTGTCAAAGACAGTTTCAAAGATTCAAAATATTTGTTGGCAGTGGTATCCCATACAAACTCAGAACCTTTCTTGAGCAGTCGCGTAAATCCAAGAGTTATCTCGGCATAGTTCAGGATGAAATGACGGAGAAAGTTTTCCTTCCCTTGCTAACTTTGTAATTGGTGAAGTGAGGAAGGAGGAGAAAGATTGAGAATCGCCTCGACTTTCAAAGGATCTACCCAGATCCCTGTACGTGAAACAATAAAGCCCATAAGTCGGCCGGATTATATGCAGAAAAAAAAATTGTGGGGATTCAAGCATATGTGGTAAAACTGACATCGAAGAAAAATGGCATGGAGGTGATTGGGTGATCTACACGGCGCATGGAATGAGTAGGTAAGTCATTGAGATATGGTTGCACAATGTGCTTGATATCATGAAAGGTGTAAGACATAGCACGTTGAAAAGTTTCTCTGGCATTCTTTAAACCAAATGGAAGTTTTCGGTAGGCGAACATGCCCCAAGGACAAATAAAGGCAGTCTTGTGTTGGTCCACGGGAACGATATTGATTTGATTATATCTGAAGAAACCATCCATCAGAAAGAAGATTTTACTTCCGGTGCAATCGTTGACAATCTAGTCAACGAAGGGGGTAGGAAAGTTGTCTTTGGGACAAGCTTTGTTAATGTCCCTATAATCAACGCATGTGTGGATTGTGCCTTGTTTCTTGTCAATCAAAACAATATTGGAAACCCAATCAATTAGAGCCACAGGGTAAATAAAGCCAGCTTTGAGAAGTTTCTCAACTTCAAGCTTGATAGCAGCTACTTTACGTGGGTGGACCGGACGAAGACGTTGTCGGACGAGTTTAGCATCCGGGTATGTCTTAATCTCATGTATCACAATGTCGGGGTCAATGCCCAGCATTTCTTCATAGCTCCATGTGAAGACGTCATGAAATTCTTGGAAGAAAGATTTGTAGGTGACAACTTCGTTATGGGAACACAAATCTCTGATATGCACATTTTTGACAATTCTTGGTTTTATGGATATGTCGAGGGGGATGGTGGGTGAGATATTACTTAAGTTCCCTTCATAGAACATATCGTGTGTAGACTCAGGAATGGTAAAAATTATGACAAAGGTCGACGGGGTCGAGAGTCATTGGGAACCCTCGATGATGCATTGTTCCAGGAAGAGGATGGAACGATGATCTCCATCATCCCAAGGGGTATCTTCCATGGTCATAACAGACATAATCATCTCGTCTGTAGGAAAAATTACGCGGAATGGATCCGGAGATAAAGCACCAAGAGAGGGTTTGTCGATGGAATTTCCTAATAAGAGGATTCGACCAGACTCAAAGGCATTTCATCACCATAACGAAGATGATCGTTGGAGTTGGGTACCATCCACGGGTCATGAGATGCAAGGGTTCTGAGAACAAAGGTGGAGATCATGTTGATTGAGGTGACAAAGGGATGTGGAACATTGGGTGGTGGGATGGGGAAAGTGCCCATCAAAGAGGAATCTTTAAGAAGACCTACACCGACGTTCTCATATCCAAGGGGGGGTTTTGAAATGAAAGGTACATTGTCTGTACATGTGTCAGAGTGAAAGAAGGCCAATTGGTCTACTATAACTACTTTTCTTTGATGTGGGAAATGCATGACACAAAAAAGAGTGGACACAACTGCACACATGGAATCGATCCAACTACGACCAAGTAGAAGGTTGTAATCGAGAGGAGCGTCAAAGACCTCCACTTCCGTGTTGACAATTTTGCCTTCTAACATAATAAGAAATGAAGGGAGGACACCGTAAGGCTTAAAACCAGAGCCATTGAAGGCTTTGAGCATGTTGTGGGATTAAGTCAAAGGAGGAGATTTGATGGCTTTCCAGCAGGTAATAGACATGACACACGTCGAGGAACCCTCGTTAATAACTATTCTACAAATATTTTTGTCAGAGACAATAACTTGTATTTGGAATGTGAGTTGAGGGGGTAACCTTGGAATGTGATCTTCCAAGTCAAATATTATTAAATCCATATCCGTAGGGTCGATTCCACCAATATCTTTCAACAGTGCCTTCCGTTGTATAGGACAACTCTGAAGGACTTTAAGGGCTGACATCGCAAAGGGTGCTTGGGCTAGATCTTCTACAATATTGTAGTTCTGGGTGGCACGCGCATGAGGATTGAAAGAAAATTTTCGAACAACACCCTTTGGGGGAGGGCAAAGAACTGTATCGAGGCTTGGTCATTAGAGATGAAGAGGACAGTTGGTAGGTGAAGTCGTGGGAGATGGTTGGACCAATGAAGGAGGTATTGCATCAAACTTCTCTTTGGAGGAAGAGTAATATTTGGCTCGAGTGGTAAGTGTGATGTCATTCTTCTTTGAATCACTTGTATACATTAAGACATAGGATGTATTGGAGGGGGGAGGTTGGTCATGAATGACCAATTGGGCCTATTGTTGAGAGGGGAAGGGTTGTGACAATACGATCGGAGTGGGGGGTTTTATGGTCCCTTGAAGGAACTTAGTAACCTTGGCTCATCGTGGATAATCCTTAGTGTAGTGATCATCACCACAGATAAGACAAGGGTATAGGGGTTTGCACTTATCTCTATCGTCAACAAGTGGTGTTTTGGTTTTCTCAAATTGTGGATTATTTTTATCCTCCTTTTTCTTACCCTTTCCTTTTTTGGATTTATTTTTGCTGACGGGGGTAGATTGAATAGAGTTTACCTCAGAAGTCTTACCGGTGGGAGGGGTAGGAGATGGAGCATTTTGAACATTAGAATAAATGGGTTTGGGGTTGTTGCTATGGGTTTGGATAGAATGAGTTTGGGCATGGAAAGTTTCAATCACACCGTCAGCTGCATGAGAAGTAGAAGGAGTAGTTGAAGTAGCGGAAGTAGAAGGATGAGGTGCGTCAGAGAGTTAGTCGTAAA
>JASDQU010306445.1:19112-31181 GCA_032191745.1 Picea mariana | reverse complement strand
ACTTGAAGAAAGATTAATAATGCTTTAATAGACTTAAAATTGTTTAAGCATAGTTACAACTGATTCACCCCCCCCCCTCTCAGTTGTTTTAGTAATTTCAACAGATGGCACTAAGGCGGTGAAGAGGATAAGTTTGTAGAGCCCTCTTTTGTAATTAAGAAAATAGGAGACTTGAGAGAGATCTCAGGTAGGTAGAGGAGGCCTTAGGAGGTCTTAGAAGTTTTGAGAGAGAGCTTGAGATAACTGAGACTCTGTTGCGATCCAATTTTTATGTAAACATCTATATAGATACACAGATATAATAGACAATAAGTTTTTCCTGCATACTGTTGTTCATGTGTTTATGTTTCATGAATGAATGATGTAGATGTATGATATATTTCATTTAGAGTAGGAATATAGATTACTCTATATTTATTTGAGTTTTAGAGTATTGTTCTGGTTTCTTTAAGCTGTGCAAGGAGTGCACAAAATAATGTAGAATTCCTGCAGAAATCCTGATAGATCTAGAATTCTAGTTAAATTGAACACAAACAATTTGATGATATTCAAGAGATGAGAGAAATTTTTTGCTCCATAAATCAGAGAATTATATTAATAAAAAATGAATATACATGAGCAACCATACTCAAAAAGAAGAGAGGAGGTGAATATATAGAATTTCCAACATAGAAATTCTAGTAAAAAAAAGCTAGAAATAGCTAAAGTAGGTGTCATAAGCTAAGGGAGACCACATAGTTCGACCTAGACCACTAAAGATACATGTCACACACTCACAAGAGTCAAGTGATGTGCATTATCTCACTTAAGCTCACTTAACTGACAAGAGAAGTAGTTCCAACTCAGTTAACTGACCCAAAATAACAGTTACTAATAATAGTAAAGACAAAAACCATTAATTAAGGAATACATATCTCACTCAAAGAGGAGGTGCACATTCCCCAATAATGGATGATTTTTGCATGGGGGAGTTGGAATAAATCAAGGATAAATCAAGAATAAATCAAGAAAAATCAAGAAAATCAAGAACCGAGAGTTGAGTCTTGATCTAAAATTAGTCGTTTTCCCTAAAATCTAGGGATGGGGTGCCCTTCTTCTCTATGTGGCCAAATTAGGTGAAATAAAGTGTAAATGAATGTATTAACCAAGTTCTAGGAGTCTAAGCTAGGTATAAACTAATGTAAGTTAGGGATATGCTCCAACACATAACAATCGAGGTTCTGTAGACATCACAAAGACTGCGCGTTCTGAACTCTGCGGAGTCAGAAAATAACGTACCAAGAGGGCACACTAAAGCAATTATAGACTCAAAAGAGCCTCAGATTTACTGAATACTATGGAGGGGAGACTATGCAGAGAAGTTACAAAGAGGAAGAACTACTGAAGGTTCTCTAGAGCTATGCCAGGTGGGCATCGAGCGAGTGCAAGGAGTGCACCAAGAAGAACTCTATTTTGAGTTTTGTGAGAAGAGGAGCATCCAAAAGAAGACACTTACAGAGTTGTTGGATGCTCTGGATGAATATTTGTGCAAGGAGTGCACCAGGATAACACTCGGAGGAAGCATTGAAATACTTCACTTTGAAGGCCAGCTAGAGAGCAAGGAGTATGCGTAGTGAGAACTTGTTCAAGGTTCCAAATATCAGGAGGTCGAGCGCAAAGTGTACCAGGAGGAGCACCAAAAGTATTCTAAGGATGCAGAGGGATGAGTCCCTTAGAACTGAGTAAGTATGAAAGCTCATAAGAGATAGTGTTTCTAGAACACAAGTGAGACCCAAAGTTGCAAGGCTTGCAGGAGACCAATCGAAGGCCGACCTTCGAAACTTTGAAAATCTTCCAAGACAGGAAGAAATCACAAGATCAAGAGGAATATCAACAAATGACATCAGATCGGTTGTGGAGTAACAGATCTGGACCTTCGAACCTCACGTCCAGATACCCAGAAGAATAACACAGAGGAAACATATCTCATCCATCAGATCTGAGCACGGAGGACCAACAGCCGTTGGATCAAGGTAAAGTGCACGATCGTTAACACTTTGTGTGCACATGAAAATGAGCTTGTCAAAGTCCTGAAGTTGCGAAGTGAATAGGGGTCATACATCATCCAGAAAGGCAAGTGGAAAAATATTTGAGGATCTAGGTGAAAGCATTCTGGGAGGAACGAGTGCAGAAGAGTTGAAAATACCGAAGCCCAGAGTGTCGGAGGAAATCTGGACCATTGATTCAGAAAAGGACACATGGCATGAGATCATGAACTCTGGGAGAAATCCTTCCGGGAGAACGCGAAGGTGAAATTTGAGATTTGAAATCTCCAAAGTCCGGGGACCCAGAGGAAACCTTGATCACTAATCGAGGAAAGGGCTGTAGGACAGTTGATCTGAGTTGAATGTCAAATATTTGAGCTGAAGGTAGGACCGTCGATCTACTAGAAAGGTGTCCATAGATTGTTAACTCTGGGAGATTGACACACGGGAGGAGAAAAGTTTGAGATTTCAAACACCCAAAGTCCAGAGTTGCGAAAGGAGGATCTTGACATTTGATCGAGAGGAGGAGTATAGATCATTGATTTTCTGCGGAGCAGATATCGGGATATCGGGGATCAAAAGATCTAAGGAGAGAAGTCTTTCGACTTCATGAAATGTGAAGTCCCGATATAAGAAGGAATGGATCAGACCATTGTATCGCGGGAGTGTGTGGACCGTTGATCTGGAATCGTGGTTTCAAAGATCGGGGAATGAAGGTGAAACATATAGGGGATTCCCGATATGATAAATCCTGAAATACCTTTTGAATTGGCACTTGGTTTTTCCATCGTCATAGTTAGAGGGGCCTAGTGAGAGGAGCTAGTGTTGAGAAAAAATATCACCGATCGAAACATCGGGGATCAAGAGTTCAGGAAGAAAGGAGTCAGGAGAGTCTCGCATGCGGAAATCCCAAAGTCACGAAATGCGATTTACCATTTAGACTATGCATGTGGTCATGGGAATGGCCACGTGAGTGAGAGGAGCTAAGGAAGTTAAGCCCTTTTCAGAGCTCAGGAGTTGGAGAGTCAAGGGTGTCTTAGATGTTGAAGTCCTGAAACACTTTCGCATAGGTGTGCGGTCACAACTCGTGATCGTGTGGAGGTGAGGCTCGCGCTTGGTGCTTAGTCATGCATGCGGGGTTTCATAAAGGACCCGTGGATAAGATAACAGGATTCCAACATGAAATCGATGATCTGCTCCAGCTTGTAGATAGATTGAACAATCCTTAGACTGGGAGGTCACTGGATCCTGTCGAGGCAGAGGTAGGGGGTCTGCATCAAGTGGTATCAGAGCTAGGTTGTTTGATTTATGCAACAGAGAGTAGATAAAGAAAATACTCTGATACACACCATCAAGTTGTATCGGAGACACTTTCTGTCTATAGATAACAAGCAAAGGGAGGCATAAGAGAAAGTAAAATACTCTTATACACACCATCAAGTGGTATCAGAGCTGATTTTCATTTATAGATTTTAGATGAAGGGGATGAAATAGATAGAGAAGATAGTCTGACTACATCAAATAGTATCATAAAGATAAAGTTTACTTGTAGATAGCAGGTGAAGAAGGAGACCGAGTATCGATGCTCTGTAAATATTGTTGCATGACATGAAACAATTGATGGATAGCCAGGAGGGATGAAGACAAAAAATATGGCTACTGAAGTCCATGAGCGTGGTTGGAGAGGATATTGCTAGCAGAAGAGTAAAACATAAATTGATGAGGAGCTCGCTGAGATAAGAGAGAGAATGGAACAACTGACATTGAAGATGCAGAAGGAGACAAAAGTACACTGGAGGTACGAATGACCTCTGAACAGGAAAGCCAAATGGCCTGTTCAAAATTTGTTGGTTAGAAAACAACAAAACGTAGTGAGAAGATGGATGAGGTATACTAAAAATCTTAGTGACATAGAGGAGGAGTTGNACAAAGGATCTCATAATCTTCCAGGTGGGTAGAAACAGGAAAGCCAAATGGCCTGTTCAAAATTTGTTGGTTAGAAAACAACAAAACGTAGTGAGAAGATGGATGAGGTATACTAAAAATCTTAGTGACATAGAGGAGGAGTTGGTTTGCATTTGTGAGCCATAAGTCGGAGAAACCCTCAGTGATGAGGAGGAGTCGAGATCAGATAGAGATCTCATAAACTACCAGGAGAGCAGAGATGGATTTTCATATTTCTAGGTGGGCAATGAAATGAGATCATTAGAGGATCTCATAGACTGTCATGAGGACAACGGTGGAAATTCATATTGCTAGGTGGGAAATGATATGAGATTAACAAAGGATCTCATAATCTTCCAGGTGGGTAGAAATGGACTTTCAAGTTTCCTGGCAGGCAATGGCAGAGATCATGGGAAGGTCTCATATACTTCCAGAGGATAAGTGTTGGAAGTTCAAATTTCTAGGTGGGCAATGAGATGGGATTAGTCGATCTCATAGACTGCCAGGTGGGCAGAAATGAAGTCCAAAATTGCCAGGTGGGAAAGGGGAAAGAGATGAGATTGTATGAAAGTATCAGGAACTCAGAAGGGAGTTCATATAAAAAAGGAGTGTCGATGGAAGAGGATGAGATTTGTGTTCTGATCATTGGGGGAATTCAAATATTCCTACCAATTAGTCCAGTAGGGGATAATACAAGCGTTGCACATGAGGAGATAATGAAAAAATAATCCAAGAAAGAGGCCATCGAGCCAAAAGATTTTAAAGCTAACTGTGTCTGTGATGCAGGTGCATCTGAGGAAGGACATCCACCAGAGGCTGTCAAAGAGGAGGAGAAGGAGCATATATTGATGTCTGCCCCAATAGAAGAAGATCATGCAGATGAGATGCTCACTCCATGGGAGAAGGAGTTGGATATGTTGGAGGATTAGTTGAACAATCCAGAACCAAAAAATGGTTGCCAATAAACAGTCATGCATATTGTGGGAGAGGAGCATTTAGCAGAATTGCTAAAAAATTTCAGCCCAAGAGCTGAAACAAAGACGACTGCAGCACTGGAAGAAGCAGACAACATGGATTTTACTGATATGTTCAAGGAATTGGAAGCCCTAGAGAGAAGGGAAATAGTGAAAATCTTTCACATCAAATAGGTCAAGTTGGAGATATATGGAGGAGCATACCACCCCCAAGAGCAGATGGAAAAATTTTGGACTTGAACCAACACAAGGAGAGATGGTAGAAGCTAATCTGTCAGAGGAGGTGATTGAGCAACAGGCCAGTCAAGAAGAGACTACAGAACTGGAATCTGCAACAGGGTGGAAAAATAATGCCACAGGAGACAAAAACAACATGGGGGATCATGATGATTTACCCACTGATGAGAAGGGAGTGCAACAGAGAAGACTGCATAAGAAGAGCCAACCATTGGAGCAACTGGACAAGGTGATGGGGGAGATCAGGAAGATGATGTTGAGGTCAACAGAAGTAGTTAGAAAATTTGAGATGAACAAAGGAGAACCTACCATAGCAACAGGGAAGAATAAAAAGAAGATGCAGAAGCAGCAACAACAACAACATAGTTGGAAAGGAGCAAGAGGACAACTCCAAGGGAAAGTTTGGGATCTAGGTGGATTTCAACATTGGAGAAGAGGAGCTCATGAGCAGGAGCTCATGATTTTTTTCCATCAGGGGAGTATGATGTAGGAGCATCGCTCCACATCAACAACTCGCCATCCAACCAACACATTCAATGTGAATTCATGGATAAAGGGAGAGGCGTTGACCCTCCCACTTTTAAATTTTGAAATATGATCCGATACAGATCATTCATGTTGTAAAGATGTAAGAGCCGACCATGCCTCTGTACAGGTAGTGGTTGATTTTTCCTTAAATGGTTGCCTACAACAAGCCCAGGACGTAGTTAGGTCTGGGCATCCATTTATGTAATGTAGCCGTAGAAGTACAATGCAATAACATGATAACGATGGCACTAAGGCGATGAAGAGGATAATCTTGTAAAGACCTCTTTTGTAGTTAAGAAAATAGGAGAGTTGAGAGATTTCTCAGGTAGGTAGAGGAGGCCTTAGGAGGTCTTAGAAGTTCTGAGAGAGAGCTTGAGAGAACTGAGACTCTGTTGCAGTCTAGTTTTTATGTAAACATCTGTATAGATACACAGATATAATAGAAAAGCCATTTTTCCTGCATACTGTTGTTCATGTGTTTATGTTTCATGAATGAATGTTGTATATGTATGATAGATTTCATTTACAGTAGGAATATAGATTACTCTATAATTATTTGAGTTTTAGAGTATCGTTCTGGGTTCTTTAGGCTGTGCAAGGAGTGCACAACAGAGCAATCGAGGTTCTGTAGCCAGCACAAGGAGTGCGCGTTGTGAACTCTGCAGAGTCAGAAAAGAACGTGCTAGGAGGGAACACCATAGCGATTATAGAATCAAGATGATCCTTAGAGTTATTGAATACTCTGGAGGGGAGACTGTGTAGAGAAGGTACAGAGAGACAGAACTACTGAAGGTTCTGTAGAGCTCTTCCAGGTGGGCATCGAGTGAGTGCAAGGAGTGCACCAAAAAGAACTCTATTTCGAGTTCTATGAGAAGAGGAGTGTCCATGAGAAGACACTTATAGAGTTGTTGGATTCTCTGGATGAATACTTGTGCAAGGAGTGCACCAGGCCAACACTCGAAGGAAGCATTGAAAGGATGCCATATGAAGGTCAGTCAGAGTGCAAGGAGTGCGCGAAGTGAGAACTTGTTCAAGGTTCCAAATCTCAGGAGGTCAAGCGCAAAGTGTGCCAGGAGGAGCACCATAAGTATTCTAATGATGCAGAGAGTTGAGTCCCTCAGAATTGAGTAAGTCCGAAAGCCCAGAAGATATAGCATTTCCATAATGCAAGAGAGACCCAAATTTGCAAGGCTAGCAGGAGACAAATCGAAGGCCGAGACCTTTGAAACTTTGAAAATCTTCCAAGGCAGAAAGAAATCACAAGATCGGGAGGAGGAGCAACAACTATCATTAGATCAACTGTGGAGGAACATATCTATACCGTCGAACCTCACATCCAAATACCCAGAAGAAGTGCGCAGAGGAAACATATATCAACCATCAGATCTGAGCATGGGGGACCAAAAACCGTTGGATCAAGGTAAAGTGCACGACCGTTAAACCTTTGTGTGCACAAGAAAATGGGCTTGTCAAAGTCCTGAAGTCTCGAAGTGAATAGGGGTCGTCCATTGTCCAGGAAGGCAGGTGGCGAAAGATCTGAGGATCCGAGTGAAAGCATTTCGGGAGGAATGAGTGCACAGGAGTTGAAACTCCCAAAGTCCATAGCCCTAAAGGAAATATGGACCATTGATCCAAAAAAGGACATGTGGCGTGAGATCGTGAAATCTGGGAGAAATCCTTCCGAGAGAACACGAAGTGAAATTTGAGATTTGAAATATCTGGATTTTGGGGACCTGGAGGAAACCTCAACCACTGATCGAGGAGAGGGCCATAGGACCATTGATTTGAGTTGAAGGTCAAAGATCTGAGGTGAAGGCGGTATTTTTGATCTACTGGAAAGGTGTCCATAGATCATTAACTTTGGGAGATTGACACATGGGAGGAGTGGAGTTTGAGATTTCAAACACCCGAAGTCTAGAGTTGCGAAATGAGGATCTCGACCGTTGATCGAGAGGAGGAGTATAGACTGTTGATATTCCATGGAGTAGATATCAGGATATCGGGGATTGAAAGATCTAAGGAGAGAAGTCTTTCAACTTCATGAAACATGAAGTCCCAATACAAGAAGGAATGGATCACACCATTGGATCGTGGGAGCATGTGGACTGTTGATCTGGCATCAGGGTTTCAGAGATCGGGCAATGGAGGTGAACCATATCAGGGATTCTCGATACATGAAATACTGAAACACCTTTTGAATTGGCACTTGGTTTTTCCATCATCATAGTTAGAGGGGACTAATGAGAGGAGCTAGCATCAAGAAAAAATATCGCCAATCAGAACATCGAGGATCAGGAGTTTGGGAAGAAAGGAGTCACGAGCGACTTGCATGCAAAAATCCCAAAGTCGTGAAATGTGAGGCACCATTTAGACTAAGCCTGTGGTCATGGGAATGGTCATGTGAGAGGGAGGAGATAAGGAAGTTAAGAACTTTTCGAAGCTCGAGAGTTGGAGAGTCAAGGGTGGCTCAGACGTCAAAGTCCCAACATTTGAAGTCTCGAAATACTTTCTCATAGGCATGCGGTCACATCCCGTGATTGTGTGGAGGTCAGTCTCACACTTGGTGCTTAGTCACACAGGCGGGGTTTCATAAAGGACCTGTGGATCAGATAACAGTATTGAAGTAGGGAATCAAAGATCTTCTCCAACTTTTAGATAGATTGAATGATCCTTAGACCAGGAGGTCAGCGGACCCTACCAAGGCAGAGGTAGGGGGTCTACATCACAAATCCTCAATGAAACCCATGATTGAATTCTCATCTCCAACTGGTAAGTAATTCACCCTCCATGGTGTCCCTCTCTAAAATAATCCAATACAAAAGTATATCTCATCTATGTCTACTTGCATAAATTTACCTTGAATGATAAATCAATCTTGGTCAGGCTCCTAGTATCAGATCAGTTGGTCTCGTAAATACTCATGGGAGACAATCAATGGACAATGAAAGAATTTTATCAACCCACACTCCAAGAGAGCTTCCAAGGTCAAAATATCCCCTTGTGCAACAAAATCATCAGCCTCATAGGATATTTCTTTCCATTCAATGATGATTAGCTAGTTTCTTTCATCTAGAAGACAAAACACACATAAACCCATCAACAAAAACCACAAAAAATGTGGCATGATAAGGAAAATCCCTACAAACCTTGCACATGGTCTATGGAGCCAAGGGACATTCCTTGGACATCGTGTGATGATCCATAATGGTCACACGATGCATCATGTGATCACCAATGGGTGTCACATGATGATGCCCTAGTGTCAGGCTTAGCCACTCATTTAGCAGACCCACGGGCTGTGCATTTCCTCAAAAAAAACATGGAAACAAAACAATGAAATAAGCAAGGGGTTTCTAGTGTTTACATAGATCATATTGATGGATGAATACTTGAGAGAAATATCCAAAATGAGCTCCACACCTACTCTTGGAAGAGGGATTTCTCCTCAATCTCTCCACACACCTCTCTTTGCAAAGTAAATAATGATTTTTTACCAAGGTAAGTTCCCTTTTATAACCTTTTTTGGGCAATAAAAATTTCTTTTTTTTCACCATGAGACCAAGTAAGTGAGGTTTGTATTAATTTTGTGAGCTCATTAATATTTTAATGCCATTTTCACTTTAACTGACCCCAAGATCTAGTTTACATGTGTTTATAGGATTATAGGGATTTGTTTTACAAATATGGTGACATCCACTGAACTTGAGGTACGTGTTCCTGAACTGACATATAGGGATAGGTTTTTCCCTGCATTTCTCGCGTTTCATTATTAACTGTCCATTCTGCCAGCACTATGCCTTAGGTTTGATCCCAACTGGTTGCAAAATTATCCACTCTTTTTGCACTTCGTTGCTAGTTCGATAATTCCTACCCTTCATGGATTTCCATTCAGTTCCCATGCTACAATTTTTTGTTGGCCTAGGAGCGCTCTGTTAGCCTCACCATGACTCGATAATTGAGCCTCATTCTTCTCTCTTCGTCTATATTCTGGCAACATCTTGAGGGTGTTCCTAAAAAACTTGTTTCTTAATGGTTTCTTGTGTATTTTCTTCTTGCATCATGCTTCCCACCACTGGATTTCTGTTTTCCCTGATCTCACTTACTACTATGTAGTAGCCTTGACCATCTACCTATTACATTATTTGGCCTCCATTTTGCATCTATCTACCCATGGAGAGAACAACTACTAAGAGTGTATCTCACTTGCATGTACCATTTGCATTCATCTTTATTAGGTCAGTTCCATGCACTTGGAACATAGGAGCATGTTGTTAAGCCACTCATTATCTCCCAACGAGTATACATTTATCTCTTTTTTGGACTCACAAAAAGACAAAAAAAAGAAACTATTGAGTACCCTTTTAACTTTTTTTTAATGCTCGTTAAAACTGAATGAAAAAGAAACTACTTAGCATACTTGCATCATTATTTAGTGCTCATTAAACCATGAAGGAGACCGATCATACTTCTATTCCTCTTTCGTGCTTGTTAAACCATGAAGGAGGAAAAAAACACAAAAAGAAGAAGAAGGGGGAGGCGAGTTTCATCATTGGTCTATTCTCAAAATGACAGTGTTAGTTGAGTTTCCATTGAACATGAAACATGTTTGAGTCCTTGTTATCCATAATTTTGGTCGTCGCGATGATGTATTGATGATGGTATAATCAGGCTTTTCACTAGAACACTTTCCTGAGAAAAGTTACCTTTGTCTCTTTCCAGAAATCACACGTTTTGAGGAAGGTTCGCAGGCTACCAATACATTTGCCTGCGAGAATCTATGATTCTCGTAGGCTACCTTAAGCAGAGGTGCAATAAGTTAGCACTGTACCTAACTGCTAGGGTGCGAACTCTTTCTTAACAAAGGAGAAAGATGAATTCTCGAACCTTCTAGAAGAGAATCTTCTAGAAGGATGAGATGGCATTCGAATGGTTATCTAAGTACTGACTTTCCTGATATCTTGGGATCATTCCTATCCAAGTAACTAATCCATTCTCTCCTATATATTGAGGGGAATGCTCATGGAAAAGGTTAGAAGCAAACTAGCAAGAGATTTATTGGAGAATTAATGAAATGTTGTGTGAAGGATTGATGCTACAACAACTAAGGAACTCCAACAAGGTTATCAAAAGTGGTTGATCTTCTTCATACAAGTGAGCAAGTGTGTGTGTCAGGGCTAAGGGCCATCGAAAGGAGGTTTGCAACATCAAGGCTCAGGTTGTAATATTTGCTTTCAATCAATATAATATAGTAATATGTCTCTTTTCCATAAAGCTAATGTCACTTTATTGTATAACTCCTTGATCATATACATGGATTAATTGTTGAATATATTGAGTTGTCTTCACTTCGATTGGTTTTTATTGTTGTGATCTTGACGACACAAGAGCATTGGAGTGAAGCTTGGAACAACAAAGACCCAAGGAAGTGATCATAAGGTATGTTCATGATTCTTGTCTCCTAGTTCATTCAACAGTTGAAATCTAGGGAAAGAGTATTATTCTGTCTTGTTTTGTTCTAGATCCAGGTGGATCTAGGGAGATCGGTTTGTGTCTGCACTTACAGATTTATCCAATAACAATATTGGCGACTCCACTGGGGACTATTCCCTTTTTCTTTATGGTATTTTGCCTTTTTCTGTGGCCATTTTCTCTAGTTTCATTTTTCTCCTGTCTTATCAGTCTCTGAGTCTTCAGGATATCCTGAGAGACCTTCTGGGTCTAGAAGCTTTTGTCAATTTTGCTTTCATTTTCAAAATTTTTGTCATCTTTAGGAGTTCTCGCATTGTGTTTAACTACAACCTGTGAGAATTAGTCAGGTTTGCACCTTGCTCATAGGGTCCAGTGCGATGACCTCGCACCTTGCTAAAAGGTTGCCTGTGAGAATCATAGATTCTCGCACTGTGTAACACTGCTTGCCTGTGAGCAAGATTTTTGAAATTTTTTGAAATTAAGTTTTGGTTTTTCCAACTACTCAGATCAGTTGATTTAACTCTTATAAGTTTACTGGACCATTGATTGATATAGCTTTTGATTTAGTTTGCCCGTGTGAACAGTTTTAGGGTTTCAAGGTTTTTCTTGTCCTTTGTAGCTTGGCTTTCATTTCTTGACTCTTATTGGCAAATTCATTCTCTCTGAATTCAAGAGCTGAGTGTGTCTGATTGGTTGAGAACCAGTGATTGGTTGAGAGTTAAGTGCTTGGTGTTTCTCATTTGCTTATTGGCTTGAAAGAACATTTTCGTTTGCATTGAGAAGATTAATTGGTTTTCTCTTTGTTTTTACTTTCATTGAAAGAGTTGATTGGGTTGTTATTGCTTGATTATTTATGATTTGATTTTATGATTTCTCATTGATATACTGAGAAT
>JASDQU010306445.1:0-11041 GCA_032191745.1 Picea mariana | reverse complement strand
TCCCTCATAGAGGTGAAAACGTGAGTACTGTTCACAATGTACAACAAGATAATAAAGTTGAGAACATGGGAAAAAACATGCCAAGTACCTATGCAGTCTTGGACAACAAACAAGCTAAATTTCATTCTCACATGATTGAAGTGGAAGGTAAGATCAATGATCAAGCTATTGATATTTTGATTGATTCAAGAGCTAGTCATAGTTATATAGATCCAATATAGTGGAAATATTTAAGCCTTGCAACTGAATAAAAGCCTTGCAACTAAATAAAAGCTTTAGAAAAGGATGCCAAATATTTGCAGTGCATATGGAAGAGGTACCTAAGGATAAAGTGCCAAGCATTAAAAACTATGTATTCTTGAGAGAGTTTGATGATGTATTTATGGATATACCAAGGTTTCCACCGAAAATAGATATCGACTTCTCTCTTAATTTGATGCCTGGAGCAGCCCCTATATCCGATATTTCTTATAGGATGAGTACACTAGAGTTGAAGGAATTGAAAATGAAACTTGAAGAGATTTTGAATAAGGGGTATATACACCCAAGTGTGTCACCTTGGGGTGCCCCAATATTATTTGTTAAGAAAAAAGATGGTAACTTGAGGTTATGAATTGACTTCATGCAGCTAAATAAGGTAACTATGAAGAACAAGTATCCTTTGCCAAGGACAAATGATATTTTTGATCAGCTGAAAGATGGAAAGATATTCTCCAAGATTGACCTTAGTTCAAGATATCATTAGGTGATAATAAAAGAAGAATATATCAACAATACTTGTTTTACAATGAGATATGGCCATTATGAATTTACAATGGTGCCATTTTGGTTGTCAAATGCACCAATTGCCTTTATGTGTTTGATGAATGATATTTTCAGAAATTACTTGGATAAGTTTTCCATTGTTTTCCTAGGTGAAATTCTTATCTACCCTAAGTATAAACAAGAGAATGAAAAACACTNGATAAGTTTTCCATTGTCTTCCTAGGTGAAATTCTTATCTACCCTAAGTATAAACAAGAGAATGAAAAACACTTAAGGATGGTGCTACAAGTATTGAGGGAAAATTAGTTGTATGCAAAATTGAGCAAGTACTCATTCTATCAAAGACAGATACATTATTTGGGCCATATCATTTCAGATGAAAGGATAACTATGGATCCATAGAAGATAAGATCCATTGAGGGATGGCTAGTACCAAATAATGTCTCAGAGGTGAGATCTTTCATGGGACTTGTAGGATACTATAAAATATTTATTGAAGGTTTTTCAAAGATTGTTCACCCAATCACTTCTTTGCAAAAGAAGGGTGTGATATTTGAATGGTCTGCTGATTGTGAAAACAAATTTCATCATTTGAAGAATTTATTGACAAGTGCACTAATCTTAAGGATTGTTGATCCTGATGATTTTTTTTTGTGTGCACAGATGCATGAAAGGAACGACTTGGTAGAGTTCTCGGTCAAAATGGACATGTGATATGCTATGAGTCAAGAAAGTCAAAAGAGCATGATAGACACTATGCTACTCATGATTTAGAATTGGAAGCCATAGTTCATGCCTTGAATATGTAGAGGCACTAACTCATGGGAAAACAATTTGAATTGAGGACATACCATAGTGTCTTGAAATGTTTGTTTGGACAACCAACTCTGAATGCTAAGAAAATTAGATTGTTGGAATTTTTTAGTGATATGACTTTGATATAAAACATATCAAAGGAAAAGAGAACAAGGTGGTTGATGCACTCAATAGAAGGGTACATGAGATGCATGCTACAACCATTAGCATGTACAAATATGATTTAAAAGAAATAATCTTGGAAGCTGCAAAATTAGATCAACACTATGTGCAAACAACAAAAAATTTACAACAAGGTAATATGCAACAAAAAAATCAAGATTATGTGCGGAGAGAGGATGGAATCCTCATACACAAAGGAAAAATATATGTACCTAATTCTCAAGAGATGAATAATATGGTGCTAGGAGATATGCATAACGTTTCTTATGATGGACACCCAGGTTACCAGAAAAATATTGTCGCTGTCAAGAGCCAATATTTTTGGCCATGTATGAAAAATAAAGTGGCTGATTATATAGACAAATGTATTGAATGTCATAAGGTAAAATATGAACATATACATCCAACCAGTTTTCTACAACCATTTCCAATTCCTTGGTGAAAATGGGAAGTGGTGTTGGCACAAGGGCAGACCCAGGGTTCAACACTACAACAACGCACCAACAAAACCCTAACTACTGACCCTTTTGGCAACACCTGCGAAGTAGATGAAGTCTCACCCGAGGTAGAGGCAGGGGTGGTTGCAAGACTCAGGTGTCTGCAACCTTAGCTGGGACACAGATCTATTATTACAACACTTATCAAGACACTTAGCATCAATAGTTCACCTAGTTTTAACCCTTATCTTATTTCACAGATAGCACAAAGCATCACAGTATTTACTTAGATCCAAGATAATTCAACACTTAGCAACATAAGACAGACCGGGTCTGGTAGACCAAGAACTTAGCATATTCATACACATCAGATTTAACATTCATACATATTACCAACACTATTCATAATAAAATCTATCTAATCATATCTAAGCACTTAGCAAGAAAGGCATAAAATCATCAAGGAAAAGAACAAAGCACGACACATAGTATTTACGTGGTTCACCCCCACCCTGGGGCTACATCCACCAACTCTTCTTCTTTATTAGCTTCAATAAATCTAGTTACAACACAAATCTTATCAAAATCCTACTCCTCATAGGATAGGAGATTTGCGCGCACCTTTCCAGATCCTCCTTCCTCGAGTAGATCTAGCACAAAGCCTTCTTACAATCTGTGCACTCAACACTTACAATACTTGCACTCAGATTTGCAAGTTTATCACATAAATCAACTCTTAGCACTAAGCCACTACTAACTTCACTTTAGAGCCTCTTCTTATATAGCCTAGACTTCTACTTATACATTTACAAAAGTGGGCCTATGGGTCGACATCCCTTCCCCATTACATATTACCAAAAACCCAAAAAGGACCCACAAAGAATGTCTATATTCTGCAATCCCCTCTTTGCTTGGTGCTTCATCTTCGACAGGCTGTCGAAGTCTAAAAAATGGTCAAATATGACCAAGTATTCCTCAAAACTTGGTCAAGGGTCAACAAACCCCCAACACTCACCTGTGACTCATCCCAAGTCACTTAGGTCTGGTCAATTCTGATTCGAACTCCTCGAGCTTGGCTCAAGCTGCTTCGACCTGCTGCATTGCTACCGCCTCTTGTTCGACAAACTCCTGGATGAGTGCTTCATTCACCAGTCCTTCTAGGCATTGTTCTACTGCATTCAGAACCTGTTCAAGTTCTATTCGTTGGCTTTCAACTTCAACAACAGTTGGCATGCCTTTTCTTATACTGGTTGAAGTCATTGAGAGACTTCCATTACTTTACTCTAAAGTGTGTGAATCTTTTGCTGGGATTTACGCTGCTCTGGAAACCTCTTCATTATTTCCACAGGTGACAGGGCCTTCAACTGTACCTATAGCGTTTCATCTTCGTACTTCACCTCTTGGAGCTCTGACTCCAATTTATGAAATTCTGGGTTCTCGGTTAGGTTCTCGTAGATATGTGTACTTCTGTTGTTTAACTGCTTGCATTCCTCAGCGAGGTCCTTAATCCTTTCTACTGTGCTCTGGGACTTTGTTTCTCACTGGTCACACACTTCTTGTGGAGTCTGTGGTATGGTCTGAAGCTCTAAGTCCACGATTCTTTGTTGAAGTTGTTGAATAACTTCAACAAGCTTCATCACTTGGTGCTCTATGGGTTCTTTGACCTTCTACTCTAAGCCGGTCACAGAGCGAAATGCTCTGGTGACTTCTTCTTCAATACCAATCTGCTTCACGAGCAATTGCTCTTTCTCTTTTTGGAGCTTTGCTCTCTCTTCTTCAAATTTTGCTTGGATAGCGTCCTTCTCTTGTTGTGTAGCTCGATGTTGCTCGATGATTTCCTCTTGTGCTTTCTTTAAGGCCTGAGTGGCCTGCTCTGTCTCTTCCTATGCTTTCTGAAGGTGTACTTTGAGTGTGTCAACAATCTTGTGGAGTTGAACTGGTTCATCTCCCTCTTTTTTTGTTCCTTCTGGCAGGGTTGCAGAGGAAACTGTGTGGCTATACTGGAGAGCTTGCTGTACTCCTTGGATCTCGATCTTGATTCTATTGTACATTTTCTCTTGCTTGGATTCCTGCTTCTCAATTATCTCTTCTATGGCTTCATTCATGGTTGTGAGGAGAAAACTAAAGTCATTTGGAGTGAGCGTGGTCTTCAGCTTAGTCATGGGTGCTTTTGATTTCTTTCGGGAGGAGGGTTTTGAAGGTGAACCCTTCATTTTCTTTATGATCTCTACTTCATTTTCTGGCCTTTTTTCAACTTCCTCTAAGTCTTTTCCATTACCTACTTGATCTGGTGTAATGGATGCAGTTCTTACAGATTGGCTGTCTACATTCTGGATGTCCTCATCCTTCTTTATCTTATTTTTTTTCTTTGTCTTACTAGGCCCAGGTGTATTCTGCACAACTTCTAGGGTGTTGATGTCGGACATTTCTGTGGGGTCTATTGAAACAAGGAGGTCTACCGACCATTTCTTGGTGATTTCTTCTAGTTCTTCTTCTGTCAGCTTATAATATGATTGAAGTTGTTCCTGGTGTTCATCAGCGCGTGGTGTCAGGTATATAAAGTGGGGGTCCACGCTGAACTTCATCAAAGGTCGAAACCTATGTAAAGTATTCGGGGTCATGCATGGCTCAGATTGGATGGCTTGCTTCAACTGGGTGTAGTAGGTATGGAAGATGGAATTTGACTTCCACTGCTTGTTCATATCATTCAAGTTCCACAATGTACTGAACTTCATGACCAATGGTTCAAAGGGGTTGATGTCCAGGAAGGTTGCACCTTCCGGGAGCTCCCATCCGACGAAATCTATAAGTATTAAGAGCCAGCTAAAGTGGAATTCATGCCTCTGATCCTAGGCTTCTCTGCATTCAATATCTAGTTGATTTACCAAGTACTTCACCTAGTTCATCTATAGTCCCTCTGCGCACTTCCCTGCGAGGTAAACTACAAAGCCTGATACTTGCGTGGGTCAATTCTTGCGTGACAGGTGAGGCGCACTGTGCCACTTTCAATATAGGCTACCTTGTAGCCTCACGCACCTTTCTCAACATATCCATAGGCTTATTTGATCTTTTGAGGAAGAGCGTGATCCGCATTCAAGTTCCACAATGTACTGAACTTCATGACCAATGGTTCAAAGGGGTTGATGTCCAGGAAGGTTGCACCTTCCGGGAGCTCCCATCCGACGAAATCTATAAGTATTAAGAGCCAGCTAAAGTGGAATTCATGCCTCTGATCCTAGGCTTCTCTGCATTCAATATCTAGTTGATTTACCAAGTACTTCACCTAGTTCATCTATAGTCCCTCTGCGCACTTCCCTGCGAGGTAAACTACAAAGCCTGATACTTGCGTGGGTCAATTCTTGCGTGACAGGTGAGGCGCACTGTGCCACTTTCAATATAGGCTACCTTGTAGCCTCACGCACCTTTCTCAACATATCCATAGGCTTATTTGATCTTTTGAGGAAGAGCGTGATCCGCAGTCTTTCCAGGATAGTAAGCATGGGGATCAAGGCACTACATGCTAAGCCCGGTGATCCGATTGATCAGCGTCGGATCAACGATTATGCATCAGTCCAACCATAGTTATCCTCCGTGGTAACTTGCTAGCAACAAATTCACACAAGCATTCACCTCCTGGTGTCTACTGAAATGAGGTATCCTCATAATGTTGAGTAGAGTGGACTGCGCGAGGTTCATCGTCCATTGATGAGGGATGATCTTCAAGTTCTTGCCCTTGGTTTTGGTTAGGTACTTGTATGGGGAAAGCATGTTGTAAACTTTACGATCACCTAGGTTGAAGTCACTAAACTTCAATGCTGCCACCTTGTCTTGATCTACGCAGACTGCGTGTACCCATTTCGGCAGGTACGCAGTGACTAGAGTATACTCAAAGTCTCTAGGCACACTGTTTATGTTGATCGCACCGCTTAGAGGTGGTATGTAAGAAGGCAGGATGGATGGAACCAACTTTGCATTGGCCATATCATCTTTATGTTTGGTTCTTCTTTCTGCGCTGGCTCGGGATGTTCCTTCTCGAGCGGTCGACGGGGAGGCTTGCACTCCTCTCGTCGAAGATGCCTATAAACCTATAGACAATCCTCTTTCCGACATGACTCTTTTGGCTTTAAGGCTAGCGAGTACATCTCTTACAGATTCTTCAGTTGTGCTAAATTCATCAGACATACGCGCTTGGGAAAAATAATCGAGGTTCACAGTGATCTCAAATACTACACTCGGATGGCTAACCAGATCGCAATGACCACTGTATACAATCACTAGTCTGCGGGCTTCAAATTATTAGTTGGTAAAAGTGTTATTCGGGCATGGCGTGATGAGTTAAATAATAATTTGGCAACGTTCTACTTGCAACGGACATGAAGCTTCCATTAACGTTGATCTTTCTGTTATGGTGCAGTTCAACGGTCTAGTGACGACCCTTTAATGATTTTCTGTCCGTTATGGGCGAAAGTCGAACGGGTATATTGGTCTAATGGCTATATCGCTTCGCCATGGTGAAGTGCCATAGGTCGTTGTTTTGGTATCCCAACGACGCTCAAATTCTGTAATTTTTCCTTCTACGGGGCTCCCTCTAGAACCTTCTGTATTCTTTCAATCTGGGCTCTCTTCTTACTTAGCTTTCTAGCTTTTTTCCCATTGAGCTTCGTCTCGATGATCCTTTTCCCATTCTGATTCTTATCCTCTTTAGGCATAGTTACTTCGCACTGTTGATATTCTTTCTTCGGATTCAAGGGTAATACTTCTTCATTGTCTGGAACATTCAATTCAGTTCTCTGTGGTTCTTCTAGTGTTCTTACAACTACGACATCCAAGTCCCTGGTGTCAAATAACTTCGATATGTTACCCTGTTCTTCCATCAAGTAGACGATATTTTTAGTCATAAAATCCATTAGGTCTTGCTTTTTTTTTTTCTAGGGTTTCCTTTTCTTCTTTTCTTCGGATCTAGTCTTTCTCAATCCAAGTCTTGCCTAACAAAATCTGAAATGAGGCATTGTTCTCAATAAACTTGATAACTTCAAATTCTTCCTCTATTGAAGTTCCATTGATGCTCATAGATATCTGGGTAATCCTTCCACATAGGGTTATCAATTTTCCTTTAAACAAGATTATTCCTCCCAACGAAGGAATCATAGCGGGCTTTCCCAAGATTTCCCAAGTTCTTTCTGTCATAATATTCACCCGTGTTTCCTCATCCAGAACACAGTCTATGTCGAAGTTTCCTATTCTTACTTCGATTTGTTCTTTTTCTTTGAAGATTTTTGATAAACTGACATCTTTATGCTCATTCAGAGTTTCTTTCATCTATATTAATACTTTTTCTGATTCTTTCTGGGGTTCTGTGATTATGGATCTGCCTTAGGGTTTTCTTCATTCAGATTCATTCTTTCAATCTTAGCAATCATTCTAGGGAAATCCAATACTTCATGTCCCAAAGCTTTGCAACAAAGACAACTAGATCTTTCACCTGGGCATTCCTTAGCTAGATTTCCTAGTCTTCTGCAACTGTAACACAGGGTTAATCCTCTCTTTCTCTTAAATGATCCCCAACTTCTTTTGTACTGCGCACCAGGATCATGGTAGCTAGTTTGCAAAAAAATCTTTCTAGGATTCTACATCCACTTGTTAGTCCAAACATTCTTTCTATGCATAGGTATAACATATCTATCGTTATGCTTATCAGATCTATTCATGTCAGACTTTCTTTCATCTAATAATGCCCTAGTTCTCAAGCTAGGATAGAATCTATCAAACATGCCTAGATCCATACTCTAGGAAAAAAAAAAAAAAATCCACTTATCTTACTTCTATAGAGCACAAAGCTTCCAGATCTAAATTTTTTTGATTATTCTTACCTTTATCAGAGCACAAAGCTTACAGATCTTACCCCTTTCTTACAGATCTGACCTCTTTTTCTTCAGGAACTTCCTCTTTTACTTTTCTTAGAGCACAAAGCATTCAGATCTTGCTTCTTTTTCTCAGATCTGGCCTTCGTTCTTTAGCACAAATATTTTCAGATCAAGTGGAATACTACGCACTAGGGCACATATCCACACAAAGAGTTTCCACAATTTCAGGATGAATATTTTCACAAAGCTTCTTCTCCCTTAGTTCCCAACAATCACTGTTTCGGGTCCTGACAATGGAACCATTTGTTGGAACAAGGGCAGACCCGGGGTTCAATGCTACAACAATGCACCAACAAAACCCTAACTGCTAGCCCTTTTGGCAACATCTACGAAGCAGATGAAGTCTCACCTGAGGTAGAGGCATGGGTGGTTGCAAGACTCAGGTGTCTGCAACCTTAGCTGGGACACTTAGCATCAATAGTTCACCTAGATTTAACCCTTATCTTACTTCGCAGATAGCATAGAGCATCACAGTATTTACTTAGATCCAAGATAATTCAACACTTAGCAAAATAAGACAGACCAGATCTGGTAGACCAATTGTTACACATGATTTTGGTCACTCTGGTGATGTCTCTACAGTGATGTATTCAGGCTCCCAACAAGGACTTTTTGACTGAGAAAAGTGACTACTTTCATCCTCCAAAAAACACATTTTTAGGATGAGTTCGCAGGCTGCCTATGTCATAGGGTGCGAAAATCCTTGATTCTCGCAGGCAACCCATACTTGGGGTGCGAAATGTTCACAGTCTGCTCTATAGGTAGGGTGTGAACCTGTTTTTAAGCTTGGAAAAGAGAAGAGGTTACGAAGGTTCTAGAAGGGAATCTTCTAGAAAATGAGTTGGCATTCGCATGGTTGGCATTCTATTGACTTCTCAGATTTGGTGGGATCATCCTTATCCATTTAACCATCTCTCCTTCTCCTATATATTGAAAGGTTTCTCATGGAAAAGTTTAAGAAAGATTGAATGAAGATTTGGTGAAATAATTGTGTGAGGAACTCTGCTTGGATAGAAGCTTGAAGACTCCATTTGGCCTATAAAGTTGTGTTAGATCTTATTTATGCAAGTATAGAGCAAGTGTATGTGTTGGAACCAAGGGTCACTGAAAGGAATCTTGCGACATCAAGGTGATCTAGTTGTAATCTTCTAATTTCATTTAATATAATACAACGACATGTCCCTTTCCCATAGAATCACTCTTGTTTTATTGCATAACTCTTTGATCATATGCATATGTTGACATTGAATATACTTTGCTATCTTCACTTTGGTTGGTTTGTGTTGTCTTGGACCTGATTTCACAAGAGCACCGGAGCGAAGCAAGAACAACAGAGACCTAAGGAAGCGATACAAAGGTATGTCACTCATTCCTCCTTATTAGTACATTCAATGATTACAACCTAGGGAAAGAGTCGTGTCCTATCCTGTTTTGTTCTATATCTAGGTTGATCTAGGGAGATCTGTTAGTGTCCGCACCTACCGATTTATCCGATAACAAAATTGGTGACTCCACTAGGGATGCAACCCATTTTAGTGGTTTTTTCTTCGCCATTTGCTCTTAACCTACCATTTTTCATTCCCAATCAATCTCCGAGTCTTAAGGAGACCCTTACAGACTCCTTGGATCCAGAAGTTCCCTCAAAAGTTTTGTCCTTTTTTCAAAAGTTTCTTGATTACAGACCTTCTCGCACTGCACCTTTCTGTAGCCTACGAGAATCACTGAAGTTTTCACCCTAGTGTTCAGTCCAGTGTAAAATTCTCACAGTCTGCCTCTGTCTAGTCTGCGAGAATGCTTGATTCTCGCACTGTACCCCACTGCCAGCCTGCGAACCCACTTGCAAAATTTTTGGATTAAGTCTTTTGTGTCCTCAGATGCCTAGATTTGTTTATGTGTCTAGGAAGAACTTCTCTGGTCAGTGATTGAATGTTTATTGACTTCATATCTCGTGACTGATTAGTTTTCGGAAATCAAAATCTCTTCTTGTTCATTTTTTCTCAATTTTTACCTCTTGACCTTTTCGTAACAAGGGTATAATCTCCGATTTTGGAATCCAAGTGCTTGTTTGGTCGGAAGCCTTTGATTGGATTAAAAGTTGAGATTAATTGTCCTTTTCAATTGATTATTACTTGGAAATTTTTTACCGATGTGCATTTGAAGAGACTGGTCATCTCAGTTTGTTATTTTTGTCTTCATTGAAAGATCGATTTGGGTGTTTGTTGTGTATTTCTTTTTCGTTGGTTGCTTATTTTTTTTTAGTTCCATACCTGTGCTTGGTTTCTAATAAAAAATTAAATACATTTTCTTTTTGTTTAGCAACTTTTTATTCGAAAATATTGGCATTCAAGTATTGAAAGAGAACGAATAGAAAATTTGCATGGTTCATGATTGTTTGATATTACATTTCAGAGAAGATCATGCATCGTTGTTCATGTTGTTTCAGAAAACTCTTATTTCCCTCCTGTAAATAGGATTCATCGAACAAAAATTTGTATCATTCATTCCTACTTATGCATTGTTGGGTCAGAGTCTCACACAACATCGGTTTCATTTCCGTCTCCTTTTGAGTAACAACAAACTTTAATAATTTTGCGCAATTTTAAAATTCAACTAGTAACTTTTTCTAGGGATCTTTTACACCAACATTAGCTAGGCTAGAGCTTTGGAATAGGTAGTGAGACACACTCTCCAAAGCACAAAACACACAATAGTATCTTGTGATAGGGAGTGTCAAATTCCATTTGCAACATTTTGTCCTGGGAAGCCCTTCTCACACAAGGGTCAAACCTGAGGTTGCATCGGGATTGACAGAGTTACTCACCTTGCTTTGTTGATATCGGTGTAGAGATTGCACGTATTATGGGGGTCACTTGAAGGTATACCCACAATGATGAGTGGAAGCCTCTCAAGCTAATTTGGGGCTAGATACCCTGCCCT
>JASDQU010306443.1:80113-95213 GCA_032191745.1 Picea mariana | reverse complement strand
CCCTCATACACCCTAATCTGAGAGTAAGAATTTTATGGTTGGGATCTTGTAAAACGTCGCAGGGGCTCAAGGAAAATTGTCGCGGGGTTTCAAGGCATAGTCTTACAGTCATTCTAGGGTACAACATAGTCCAAAAACACTATAAAGGTTGTCAATTGAGTTACCAACACAGTCTCAATCGTCTTCAAAACATCAAGGTGTAGAGGTACAAATTAAATGCAGAGAATATTTTCATTAAAAAAAACACAAAATAGATTTAAGTAGACAGGGAGGTAATACAACGTAGAGCTAAATTATTCAGCGACATTTTAACACAAAAACGAAAAAAACGCGAATTTAAATCGTAGAGTAAAGGTAGACCAAAAGTAAGTAAAAACACACAATAGATCACTAGGAGAAGCATTAAAAATAAGTCTTGAATGATTTCCAGGAAGGGTGTTAAACGTATGGATCAACGCAAGGGTCATAAGTTGTTCATTGCAGGAAGAAAAACCACCATAGGTGCAAGACAGTCACTCAACAAGAAACAATCAATAGGGTTAGACGACTGGCAGGAACATCCTTTGCTCATCATCCTTGCACAAAAAGGCATGGCATTTGGATCTATAGGTATATTAACACCAAAGTGATGATCGACGATCTAGATCCTGGCCGACTACCCAGGAGAGGAATGATGAACTAAGGACGAGGGTGAATTACGAAGCACAAACTCATCATAAATCAATAAAACCATAGGATGGTCACAACATGCAGGCAATCGAAAGCCAAGGAAATAAATTAACAACGAGCGTAGGGCTATGGGGGGGAATTCAGTCATCAATTAAAATTCTAATTCAATCATTTTCATTGCCCAATTAAACATACAGAACTACAAGCGTAAAGTATACTAATAATCTACCATGCAGAAATAAAGGAAGTGTACTGTAGCCCTAGTCACCCGCTCTGGGTTGTTTTCCCATGCGCTCCATGCAGCTCCCGCTTGTCAATTGATCAGACTTCATCGGTACCTCCTAGCCAATGCCAGGGGTACTCTTCTTCCCCATTAGCCCCCCGAGCTGCAAAGGGGCCACACACACTAACTAGAGAATCAACTAGCTCCCAGGTCGCCTCGCAAGGCCGAGATACAACTGCTCACCGAGTTGGGTATCTCAACTCCCACAAGCTAATTCATTTAAGTCTAAAATTCTGCAGCATAACATTACACATAATAGAAGATGTCCATCATCCTCCTCCTCCCTCCTTTATATAGATTTTCTAAGTCATTTACTTTCCCAAAATGGCATTTAATTTATTGTTCGATAATTTAATTCATAATAATCCTCCCCGTACATGTGTCACCCATCCCTTTTATTGCACCATAAATTAATTAATTACTCCTATTTCCCTCACCCACCTAAAAGCATTCCTAGAATCACTCCTAGGTGTCCCCAAATTTCCTTACACAAATTAATGACTTACCCCCTTACTAATTTATTACTTAAGTTTGATTTTAGAAAGTTCTTAAATGCTAGATACCTTACTAAGTTAGTTTTTTGGCTTTTTCTTGTTTCCCCTTTCTTTTTATGTTTCCCTCTTTTTCCTAGTTTCCTAAATCTTTTAAATTTCCTTCTTTCCCTTTTTTATTTAAAACTCAAAATGGCATGTGCAGAAACTTACCCCTTTTCCCCTTCTCCTTTTTAATTAATAAATTTTTAATTAGCATAATATAACAAAACAATTATTTGCCCTTTTTTTAAATCTTATCCCATTTTTTTTTTATAAATCAATTTAATTGCTTACCCCCTTCTTGTTACATGATGAATGATGGTTATCATTATTATTTAATTATTTTTATTTTATATGTATTTTTTGTATATATATATATATATTATCACAAGTATCACTTAGACCTAGACGTTATTTTCCTGGACTGGGCGACATTTTATTAGGGAAAATTCTTTAAATTTTTCTCATCACATTATCCGTTCTAAGGCCATCTAGGTTCATTCATTTATTAATTAGCAATGCGACGTGCCCTTCAGAACGCACTAGGTGCTTCCAAGGGTGCCACTCGCCCCATTCTGTTTCCCTTGCACGACGTGCCCTTCAAGACGCACTACGTGCTCCAAGGGTGCCACTCGCCTCTTTCCGTTTTTCTTACACAACGTGCCCTTCAGGATGCACTCCGTGCTCCAAGGGTTCCACTTGCCTCTTGACTGACTTGGTAGTCATCAAAAACCTTGGAGTAAATACTCTTCCAGGTGATCTTGTGGGAGACTAAGGGAATGTAAGGAATTAATCCCATGCCTTATTGCGCGCCCCTTAGAATCATCATGAGTGATTGTTGCAGTTGGCCCTCATGACATCGTGGGTCATATCAAACTAGGTAGTTGTTAACCTACAATTCGAGCCATGTCAGGAGTGCTAGTAGGTTGTGGAAGGGCTATTGTCCACACCTCTCCCTCAACGTATCTGGTAGTTGTGCATGACCCCTCTAATCCACATGTGAGTCTAGTCGGTAAGCCATCGTCATCCTCCATCATCAACGAATCATGTCAGAAATATATCCATAATCATATCAAATAATCAGATGCACAAATGACATATATACAAAAATCAACCCCAATAGTCCATTCCCTGACTCGATCCGAAGTCCAAGGGGTTTCATCAATGCCTCTGCATCCTTGAGGTCCAAAATCCTTCACACTCAGGAAAACTGAGTCAAGAGAACCTGTCTATGTCAATGCAGCAAAATAACATGTCATCAATTCATAACACCTCATAATCATAACCAAATGCCCAAAAGTATAATAATCTGGATCACTTGTGAGCAAGTGTTCTCAAAGAATAAGTTCACTCAGTGCGCGCAAGAGCGGGATGTTACATACACCCCTCTTGGTCTAAAATTCATCCCAAAGTTTCACAGTATATAAGTGCCGAAATAATGTGTATCATAATATCATAAGTCTATCTATCAAACAAAAATGGAAACTGCTGGCACATATCATATGCGTCCTCCCAGGTCATTGAGTGCGGACTATAGTGGTCCCACTAGAGCTTGACGTGATCTATTGTTCGACATCGTAGTCGTCAAATGCGATGATCCAGGATGTGGATCGGCTCAAACGTGAGTGCCCCCTTGTCTGATACCTGCAAGGAACTCATGTCAATAACATGTGTAGGATTACTAATATAATGTCTCAAAACCGATACATGAAAAACATTGTGCATACGCCTCAAGGAATCAGGCAAGGCTAGTCGATAGGCCATAGGCCCCTTGCTTTCCATGATATTGAAAGGTCCCATGAACCTAGGTGAGATTTTAGCTCCCTTTCCAAACTTGATCGAAATCTTATGCGGTTTTACCCACATGAAGATTCGATCACCAACCTCGTAACTACGGTCGACACGGTGCTCATTGACATAACTCCTCTATCGATCCCGTGCTTCTTTAATCCTTTATCTTATTGCTTGCATTTCTCTTCCATTTATTGGATCTCTCCTAGTCCCACTAGGACCCTATCCTCAATATGATCCCAACTCAAAGGCATTTGACATGGTCACCCATACAGGAACTCGAAAGGTGCCATCTTAATGGTGCTTTGGTAATTGTTGTTTTAAGCGAATTCTACCAGTGGAAAGAATTCTTCCCAATGCTTTTGTTGGTCCATCACATACATGCGCAACATGTCCTCCAAGGTTTGGTTCATTCATTTGGTCTACCCATCAGTCTCTGGGTGATATGTAGTACTAAAGTTAAGTTGGATTCCCAAGGCCTCTCGGAAACTAGTCCAAAATTGTCCAATAAAGACCAATCGTCGATCAGATATAATCCTCTTAGGCACGCCATGCAACCTCACAATATCACTGATGAAAACTCTAGCTATGTTAGGTGCTTGATACGTCATATGCACAGGAATAAAATGAGCACTCTTCGTCAGGGTGTCAACTACCACGAAAATCGAGTCATGTCTCCTTGCCGTCAGTGGAAATCCCACAATAAAATTTATCGAAATAACCTCCCATTTCGATTTTGGAATAGCATGTGGCTGCAGTAGTCCTACGGGATGTCTATGTTTGGCCTTTACCTGTTGACATTCTAGACATCTGGCCACATAGTTGAATATGTCTGCCTTCATTCCTTTCCAGAAGAATAAGAGTTTAAGATACGCCCTCATCTTCATGACTCCCGGGTGAGCCATGTATACTGCTCTATGAACCTTGTTTAGGATCAAGCTCCTTAACTCATTGTTTGGTGGTATGTAAATCCGATTGTTAAACCTCAATAATCCATCGTAATCAAACATAAATCCTTGAAATATTGGTACCATCATTGTGTTTTGTTCGATAAAATCCTCGACCTCTTTGTACCAGTCATCGTCGTGCTGTAAAGTTATAATATTTTCACGAAGATTCGTCTGAAGAGGAAACAACGAAAAGATGTGTGGTCTTCGACTTAATGCATTTTCCACTCGGTTCACTATTCCTTTTATGTAATTAATCTCGAATTCATACTCTCTAAGTAATTCTGACCAACGTCATTGTCGCACGTTTAGGTCGCTTTGTGTAAAGATGTTCTGTAGTCCACATTGGTTCATCCTTAGTTCAAATTTTTGTTCAACAAGGTAGTGTCTCCAAACCTTCAAGGAATATACGATGGATAACAACTCCAAATCATGTGTCGCATAGTTCTCCTCATGCCTTCTTAGTTTCCTCGAGATGTAAGCAATCACTCGACTGTCTTGCATCAAGACTCTGCCTAAGCCTTCCTTGGATGTGTCAATGCATACCAAGAAGTCTGCATCCATGTCAGGGACCTTTAGTATCAGTGCCATTTTCAACAGCTCTTTGAGCCTCCAAAAATCTTTTGTGCATTTATCGGTCTAAACAAACTTCTTTCTCTTCTTCTGCAACTCCGTGATCGGATTTGCTATCTTCAAAAATCCCTTGAAGAACCGTCGATAATATCCTACTAAACCCATGAAGCTACGCACTTCCGAGACATTCATCGGCATAGGACATTCCATAATAGCCTCAACCTTTGCTGGATCCATGACAATACCTTCTCCGGAGATGACATGCCCTAAGTAGTGAATCTTCGATTGATGAAATGAGCATTTGGACAACTTCCTGTACAATTTGTGCTCTCACAGACACTGTAGTACCAAGTGCAAGTGCTCATCATGCTCCTCCATCATCTGAGAGTAAATCAAAATATCGTCAATGAATACTTGGACAAACTTGTCCAAGTACTCACGAAACACCCCATTCATCAAACTCATAAATACCCCTGGGGCGTTTGTGAGTCCAAACGGTAAAACTGTAAACTTGTAATGCCCAAAACTCATCTTAAAGGTATTCTTAGGGAAGTCCTCCTCCTTAATTTGTAACTGGTGATATATTGATCGCAAATCAATCTTTGAGAACGCCATCGCGCCCTTCATCTGATCGAACAGATCATAAATCCTCGGCAATGGATACTGATTCTTGATCGTTCCCTTATTCAATTGATGGTAGTCAATGCAGATCCTCCACGACCCATCCTTCTTTTGTATGAAAATAACAGACACACACCATGGTGACACATTTGGACGTATCAGTCCCAGGTCCAACAATTCTCTCAGTTGCATTCTCAACTCCTGTAACTCCGGGGTCGACATCCAATAAGGTGTTCTAGATATCAGTTCAGTCCCCAGTTTTAGGTCTATAGTAAACTCCAATTACCTCTCCAGCGACATCCCAGGTAACTCCTCCAGAAAGACGTCTGCAAAATCTCTCACCACAGGAAGGTGTTCTAGACCTTTCACTACTCCCTTCTCATTTAACACAAGGATCACATAAAGCTTACATCCCTTGTGCATGCTCTTCCGTAGCTGCAAGGAAGAGATGAACCTCAGGGAAACTCCCTAGTTCCTTCCTACAATCACGTGTCTTTGTCCCTCATCATCGACCAAGTTCAACCATTTCGTCTTACAGTTGAGTATCGCCTCATGTGATTCCAACCAATCCATACCAATCACGACATCATAAGATCCTAAGATCATGGCGTACAGGTTGGCCCTCATGACAAGCTCTCCTAGGTTAAGGGTAAAACCCGTAACCTTTCCTCCAACCGTCTATTTGGCTCCCGAAGCCATCTCTACAAAGCTAAACTCATCTTGTTTGACTTACTTTACCTTAATCCTTTTTAGTGTTGTACCAGAAATGAAACTCTCAGTAGCACCGAGATCTATCAAAATACTAAGGTTCTGGTCAGCAACAATACCTGATGTCTTCAACACAGTCAACTGGTGCTCTGTCTGGCGGTTATTCACCATTGCATGAATCTGATGGGCCTTGCCCAAATATCCCATGATAGTGGGTTTGGCTAATACAGATGCTCTAGACCTCTCCACTGGGAATTCGCACTAGTAGTGTGGCTCACCACACATCCAACACCCCTTCTTCGGTCCAGTACTCCTGGTACCCGAAGTAGAAGATGAAAACCCATCAGCCTAAAATCCTAGTCTATTCTGCTAAACATGCCTAAACTGTTGTTGATGCGGTTGATGTTGCTGTTGATGTGGTGGTCCTCAGTAAGGAGTTTGCTACTGAGGCGTTGGTCGCCGAGGTATAGTGAAAGTGGATCCCCTCTGGAAGCCACGATATCCTGGCATATGTTTGGCTGGTGTTTGATGTTGTTGCACACTAGATGACACCTGCCCTGCTTGTCTCGCTGGAGTCCTTCTCTGACCCTTGCTGATAAGCTCCTCCTCTGCTATGAGGGCCTTCTGGATGACATCATACAAGGTTTGAGGCACCATAATCCTAACCTTTGCACGTATGCTGCCATTAAGGCCGAACATGAACCTGTTTATCTTAAGTTTCTCTGTATTAATATGCAGAGCATATCAAAGCAACTCCATAAAACAAGCCTCGTAATTAGGCCATACAGTCGCCCTGTCATAAGGCGTTGAACTCATTGAGTTGATGCTCAATGAATTCCTCTGATAAGTACCTCTCTCGGAACTGTTCCTCGAACAGTTCTCATGACACATCTTCGATGACCATGTTTAGCTGCGGCAGGAGAGTCTTCCACCATAGAAGGGTGCTCCCCTTCAGTTGGACGACCGCCATGTGGACCTTCATGTTGGAGGTATAGTCATGAATTGAAAAGAACATCTCGATATTCTCCAACCATGCCTCGACAGTTGCACCGTCCAGGGCACCAAAGAACTCAGGAAATTTGAGCTTCTCGATTTAGCAGTGAATGCTACCAGTACCAACCAGAGAGTGTGGTGGACCCTCAGGGGGTGCCAACGCCCTAGCCTCATCTCTGTGCAAATGGTTGATTAGTGCCTTAGACACGCGTTGAAAATATCTCATCAGTCCAACCACATCACCCACTGTTATCTGCTCCTACCTGACAACCTGTTTGTCTACCTGGGGGTTATACCCCTTAGGCGTGGATGCTGCTATAGTCGTCACGCCTCCTCCCCTAGCACCCCATTTTCTACCTTTGGGGCGTCCTTTAACCATGATTACCCAACGCATGAAGGTCTTGCAACCCAAGTGCCATCAATGAACTTACAAGATCAACAATACCCACTACAGGAAGTACAAGCCCCAGCCAAGTTATCAATCGCCTCTTTCCAATAGAGCGCGTAATGATCCCCATGTCAGAAATGAGGCTGTCCCCAGGTGATAGGCACAACGATAACCCTGGCACTACATAACCTAACGGGACTAAGGACTCAAGAAATACCAGCGCACTAAGAGGTGAAACAACTGACAAGAAGATGACACCCACAACCAAGAAATAGATCGACAAGACATAGATTACGTCATTCAAAGGAAGTGCCAAGTAAGGTGTGACTTCACCAACAAACCGACCAATCGTCAAGTCAAGCTAGTCAATAATTACAGCCTAATTTAATCATTGATTACAAATCTAGCTTAGCAAGTCTAAATTACAATGTGTCATTAATGTACAAAATAATTTAACATTAAATGCAAATTAAATTGAGCAAGTCTATATTACAATTCGATGATCCATGTACCATGTAATTTTAAAATTAAATGTGAATCATTTTATCAAGTCTACTTAATTCAATAATTACAATCCACATTAACATTAAAACAAGTCTAACATACAACTTAGATACACGTCTCAAATAATTATATTTCTAAACTACAAGTTTAATATGAGTCTAAATTATAATTTAGTTACAAGTCGAAGTTAGATGCAAGGCTATATTACAATTAAATACAAGTCTAAAGTGTAAATTAAATACAAGCCTGAATTGCACACTGAATACAAGTTTACATTACGAATGAAATACAATCTAATTCCGCAATTACCAACATATAACCCTATTAGCCATGGTAATGAATGGGGCTAAAATATTTCATTAATCACAACATTAATTTCCAAACGTGTTATCATTATTAACTGTAATTAAGGTATAACAATTGTCCCTTAACGTAAAACTGTTGAGTAATGACATTGCACTTTAAGCCGACTACTATCAGGCAGTTGATTAATTACTCAATTGGAGGTAAATTAAAAGCGACACTGCATTCTACTAACATTGTGGTATGTAGTTATTTCCTAGCTGAGTATAAATGCCATCTATTAAGCATCATAAGGCTGGCGTAAAATCTAGTATGTAAAATAACACAAGGCTGTCATAATTGATAAGGATAATAATGATGTCTATTGAAGGATGATACCACTTTCCACAAAAAGGGGAAATGTTGTCAACTACAACATTGATATCATTGTCCTTCCAACTCAAAGACCAAAATGATAAATGTTGGGGTAAAAGCGTTTTTGTCCATAAGGGAAAATTCACAGAGGAAAAAGAATAAAAGATGAGTTGGATCATGGCTAAAAGTTGTCTAATAAAACCAAAATGCTGACTACAACACCCATGCACAACCCAAATATAGGAATTTACAAACGATTGAATTAAATGCTAAATAAAAAGGGGCTGGATATTAAGTGGTTGTGTGAATTCTGTGCAGGGTAGAATGATAATAAGGATAGCCAGTCATGCAAGGGGGCGGTAGAATCCATAAAAATACCAGTGCTGCGTTTTTTTTTTCTTAGGGAGTCACTAAGACACATCAAAGGTCAAAATTATTTGGAATCTTAGGTTTGTGGACCCTTCCTGTGCAACGCTTCTACTCTCATGCACACCTGACACACCCCTTCACTGGAATACCCAACTGTACCATTAGTGTAGATTCAGATTTTTCATTTCAAAACTTGGGTGAACCAAACTAGCCAAAGGCTTTTGTCAATTCTTCATCACCACTTCAGAACACAGAGAAACATTAATTGTTGAGGTTTAACCCTATGGACGCTCTGATATTAACAACGTAATGCCCAAGCTCAGAAATTACTGTGGTTTATCCAAAAAACAATACGCTATAACACCATCATAGCCAAAGACAAATGCAGCCCCAAAAATTTATCCCAGTTGCAGTCACACTCGGGACTGCATTAAATTCTTCGTAACTCAGTGTCTTGAAGGATACAACCGCTGTCTAAGAAGGTAAAAATAAGGGTAAACTTACCAGGTAAACTCGCCCTCATACACCCTAATCTTAGAGTAAGAATTTCGTGGTTGGGAGCTTGTAAAATGTCGCAAGGGCTCAAGGAAAATTGTCACAGGGTTTCAAGGCATAGCCTTACTGTCATTTTGGGGTACAACACAGTCCAAAAACATTGTAAAGCTTGCCAATCCAGTTACCAACACAGTCTCAATCGTCTTCAAAACATCAAAGTGCAGAGGACCTACAAACCAAATGTAGAGAATATTGCCATTAAAAAAAACACAACACAGAGTTAAGTAGCTAGGGAGGTAATACAATGCAGAGCTAAATTATTCAGCCACATTTTAACACAAAAACAAAAAAAGCACAGAGTTAAATCGTAGAGTAAAGGTAGACTAGAAGTAAGGAAAAACACACAGTAGATCGCTAGGATAAGCATTAAAACTTAGCCTTGAATGATTGCCAGGAAGGGTGTTAAATATAGGGATCAGTGCAAGGGTCATAAGGTGTTCGCTGCGGGAAGAAAAACCACCACAGTTGCAAGATAGTCACTCAACCAGGAACAATCAACAGGGTTAGACGAATGGCAAGAACATCCTTCACTCATCATCCTCACACAAAAAGGTAGGGCATTTGGATCTATAGGTCTATTAACACTGAAGTGACGACCATCGATTCGGCTCCTAACCGACTGTCCAAGAAAGGAATGATGAGCTAGGGACGAGGGAGAATTATGAAGAAAAAACTTATCATAAATCAATAAAACCATAGAACAATCACAACATGTAGAGAATCGAAAGCCAAGGAAATCAATCAACATCGATCTTAGGGATATGGGGGGGAATTCAGTCGTCAATTAAAATGCTAAGTTAATCATTTTATTTACCCAATTAAACATGCAAAACTATAGGAGTAAAGTATGCTAATAATCTACCATGCAGAAATAAAGGAAGCGTACTATAGGCCTAGTAGCCCACTCTGGGTTGTTGTCTCCCGCACTCCATGCAGCTCCCGCTTTCCAACCGATGAGACTTCACCGGTACCTCCCAACCAACACTAGGGGTACTCTTCTCCCTCCTTAGGCCCCCGAGCTACAAAGAGGCCACACACACTAACCAAAGAATGAGCTAGCTCCCATCTTGCCTCGCAAGGCCGAGCTACTACTCCTCACCGAGCTGAGTATCCCAAATCCCACAAGCTAAGTCAGTCAAGTCTAAAATTCTGCAGCGTAACGTTACGCATAACAAAAGATGTACATCATCCTCATCCTCCCTCCTTTATATGGATTTTCTAAGTCATTTACTTTACCAAAATCTCATTTAATTTATTGTTCAAAAATTTAATTCATAATAATCCTCCCCATACATGTGTCACCCATCCCCTTCATTGCACCATAAATTGATTTCATTAATTAATTAATTACTCCTATTTCCCTCACCCATCTAAAAGCATTCCTAGAATTGCTCCTAGGTGTCCCCAAATTTCCTTACACAAATTAATGACTTACCCCCTTACTAATTTATTAGTTAAGTTTGATTTTAGAAATTTCTTAAATGCTAGATACCTTACTAAGTTAGTCTTTCTGCTTTTTCCTTGTTTCCCCTTTCTTTTTATGTTTCCCATTTTTTCTTAGTTTCCTAAATCTTTTAAATTTCCTTCTTTCCCTTTTTATTTAAAACTCAAAATGGCATGTGCAGAAACTTACCCCTTTTCCCCTTTTCCTTTTAAATTAATAAATTTTTAATTAGCATAATATAACAAAACAATTATTTCCTCTTTTTTTAAATTTTATCCCAAAAGATTTTTATAAATCAATTTAATTGCTTACCCTCTTCTTGTCACATGATGAATGATGGTTATCATTATTATTTAATTATTTTTATTATTATTATATATATATATCTATATATATATATATATATATATATATATATATATATATATATATATCACAAGTATCACTTAGACCTAGATGTTATTTTCCTGGGTTGAGAGACATTTTATTAGGGAAAACGCTTTAAATTTTTCTCATCACATTATTCATTCTATTTCCATCTAGGTTTATTCATTTATTAATTAGAAACATGATGTTCCCTTCAGGACGCACTAGGTGCTTCCAAGGGTGCCACTCGCCCCATTCTATTTCCCTTGCGCGACGTGCCCTTCAGGACACACTACATGCTCCAAGGGTGCCACTCGCCTCTTTCCATTTTTCTTGCGCAACATGCCCTTCAGGATGCACTCCGTGATCCAAGGGTTCCACTCACCTCTTGGTTGACTTGGTAGACATCAAAACTGACACAGGCACGCGTTCCTTGAGCACTCGCTCACAGGATCGTTCTGTTTCCAGTTCGTGAGCCGAAGTGTCTCATTCAATTCCCTTCTGGAATATCCGATGAAAACCCGTTCCACCGGTCCTGCTCTTATCCCATGCGGCTCTTCTGCATAGAACCATGAGTTCCTGATGTAATTTCGGGTTTCGGGACTCTCTGATCCCCGAGTCAAGAATTCACTGTCTTCGTGATCTCCCGATCTCTGATCCTCGAAGTGGAGAAACACCTCCGTCAGCGACTAGTCCTCGGGGCTGAGTTTCGTCCCACAACGACCTCTTCACATATGACCGCGACACTATTTCGAGGTTTCACGACGCATGTGCTCAACCTCCCGTCCTCTAGACCCTCGAAATACCGATATAAAAAATTCTGATTTCCCGATGTGCTCTCCTATCGGAACCTTTCCCAAAGGCTTCGATCACTGCCACGCGTCCCCTCAATATGGACGGTCCTGATCGCCTCTCATGTTTTTAGTATTTCAAATGCTGAAAAACCTTTGTTCCTGGGACTACCGATCTCTCGGATCCTGATTCTCCGCTATGCTGATAGCTGGCCCCACAAATGGAAATTCCCTCCTTTCGGGGTTTAAGACTTTGAAGTTCCGAAATGTATGGACTTCTTGTCCACGGAATCCCCGATATGCCGATGGAATCTCCCGATCTCGCAATGTGTCCCCAATAGATGGACGGCTCAGGCTTGTATCGGAGTTTTCACTCTGAAAGTACCCGATCTCATGTCCACGGGATTTCCGATATCCCTATTCCCGACATCTCGATATCCCGATATATGTCGGGACTCTTTGTCTCTACTCTTCTCCACGCTAAGAATTAAACCACGCGCAACTCCCTGCTGATCCAATGGCTGACGGGTGTTTATGTGAACATCCGACGGTCCACAATCTCCTGGGCTCGTACCTTGGAAACTTGGTTGTAACCTCCTTGCTCCTTCACCAGATCTGACAGTGTAGATCGGTTCTTCCTGTGCACTCACTTTGATACTCTCTGGACGTGAAATCTTCAATGGTCCAGATTTCTTCTCTCCTACCGATCTGGTGGCTGCTGTGCTCCCTCTTGAGCTTTGCACACTTCTTCCCAGCCTTGGGAGAATTTTCCAAAACCCAAAGGCCTCAACCTTTGTCTATTTCCTCCCGCGAGCTCTCGACTTTAATCTTCGCCGCGCGTATGAAATGCTGTCCCTCCTGATCTTTGCTCCTTTCGAATCCTTGAAGGATTCTTCAACTCCTACACTTCGAATTCACATGCACACAAAAGTGCTATCCACCCTGAGCTTTCCTGTAGCTTTGACCTCCAAGGAAACGCAGTTCTCCTTTACTTTCTCCCACAAATGGAGAATATTTGGATGCCCTCCTGGATATCCTCTACCTCAAGCAACTTCTTGCTGAGCCTTCAGGGTGTTCAGTAACCCTACGGAGATACCTCAGTGGATTCTTCCTTCAATTACAGAACTCAAAGAGTTCTCTTCTCCCTGTGCCTGTTTGCACAATGTCTCAACACCCAGCTAGCAGAGTGTCAAGAATCCTCCGTGACTCTAACTCCTTAAGAACTCATAGTCGAGTTCTTCCTCTGTGCACTCCTTGCACTGGCTCAATGCCCTCCTGGCAGAGCTTCACAGAACTCCTCAGAGGTTCTGTCTGCAACAGTGTTTTCTCCCACAACCTTGCCTCCAAGGTGTTCAACAACCTTGAGGTCTTCCTTGAGTTGTTGATTCCAGTTCTTGTGCCACAAAACATCTTTTTCTGAACCCACAAAATTCAGAAGTGCTTCAATGCATCGGTATTCAGAGACCGCGGTACTCCATCATGCCCTCCTGGCATGAAACCTCAAAGAACTTCACCTGAAATCAGACATACTCCTGCAAATGCAAGCCTGCAACATACATCTACAACATACATTCATATCATGTAAAGAACACTCACAGAAATCCATTTCACACATAATCCTGCAGGAAAAACTGCTCTTTGTATTAAGTATGGCAAACACCTGTATTTACAAGGTGTTCCTGAGCACGGCCTGTGACAAGGTCTCAGCTCCTTCTCTTCTGCTCTCTACTTGTAGATTATCTCTATTCTTCTCCCACACATATTCTCTCCCAACTAACTACTCAAGAGATACCATAGATATTTTTACATGAGGGGGCTCTTCGAGCTCTTCCCTCCAATCTACCTAACCTATTCAATTACATTGAATGGGCTGTCTAGTCCACTATCCGGATCTAGATCTCAGCCTTACAAAACATTAAAGGCCTATCTACCCTATGCCTGCACAAAGGCATGGATCTATGGCTCAACATTCTAAGAAATTAAATTACATTCAATTCAAATTTCAAATGAGGTTGCGCCTCTCTCTTCAATGCGTGATTTGAATTCGCTAACGTGGTTGGATGGATGGCTAGTTGATGTCAAGAGATTCTCCTGCATCAAAAACCCCTGGAGTAAATACTCCACTAGGTGATCTTGTGGGAGACTAAGGGCCTCTAAGGAATAAGGCCCCTGCCTTATTGCGTGCCCCTTAGAATCATCGTGAGCGACTATCACAGTCGGCCCCCACGACATCGTGGGTCATCTCGAACTAGGTAGTCATTAACCTACAGATTGAGCCATGGTGGGAGTGCTAGTAGGCTATGGCAGGGATGTTTTCCACACCTCTCCATCAATGTATCTAGTAGTCGTGCATGACCCCTCTACTCCACATGTGACTCTGGTCGGCAAGCTATCGTCAGCCTACATCACCAGCGAATCATGTCAAAAATATATCCATAATCATATCATATAATCAGATGCACAAATGTCATTTATACAACAATCAAACCCAATAGTCCACTCCTTGACTCGATCTGGAGTCTAAGGGGTTCTATCGATGCCTCTGCATCCTCGAGGTCCAAAATCCTGGACACTCGGGAAAATCGAGTCAAAAGCACATGTCTATGTCAATGCATCAAAATAACATGTCATCAATTCATAGAACCTCATAATCATAATCAAATGCCCAAAAGTATAATAATCCGGATCACTTGCGAGCAAGTATCCTCAAAGAATAAGTTCTCTTAGTGCGCGCAAGAGAGAGATGTTACACTGTAAGTTTGATATTGCAATGAAATTTCAAATGTTGCAAAGATTCATATCTTGATAGTAAAGACTAGACCCAAATATGGTTAGGGATATCAAGAAAATGGATTTTTATTCCATATTATTCCTTTGTGTAGTGGTTGAGGTGGCAAGGTAGTGATTT
>JASDQU010306443.1:0-24318 GCA_032191745.1 Picea mariana | reverse complement strand
AAATATGACCCCCTCCCTAAGGAAAATCTTGGTATGGAATCGAAGAACTTCCCATACCAACATTAGAAGATTAGGACATTGACTAAAAACTAGTCAAGACATTTTGCATGCCCATTGATGACATACCAAATGAGAAATCATTATTTATCAATGGTAATGACATGGTTTCACCCAAAGGATGAGTGGAACCAAAAATCAGTGGTGCAGAGATGACGATTTACACGACTAGGGTGGGATGAACCATACTAGTCATTTGGTTAGACACATCAGGAGGAGGGATTACTTCGGTGATGATTTTCGATGTGGGGGTTGTAGGGACCCCCAATCTAGACACTTATGGAGTGCATTCCATTACAACTCATCTAAGAGGGAGTCTTTTATTGAAGTCTGACCTGGGAGGTGAACGCTAAGAAACAAATGGAGTGTCAGTTCAAGTTAACAGAGTATTGAATGACTGAGCGAATTATTTGGCTCCAAGATCCGATATGTTCACAACCTCTGAAGAAAAAGAATTAGTTTCTATGGGTTTTGTGTCTACGGTCTCAACTGGACCAACCGGTACAAAATTGTCGGTTTGATCAAGTCGATGCCTCAAGGGAGGTAGTGGAGGATTTAGTTCTACTTCTTAAGGTGGAATCCCTTGAATTATCCTTGATCAATGAGGTGGTTCATCAACCACTTTGAGTTTTCATCTCTAGGTAACTACCTACACACCTTCCTAAGAAATCTATGATTGCAGAACACGCTACTAGAAAATCCCTAAAAGAAACAACAACTACAAAAAACCTTTCTAATGTCTCGACTCGAGTGGACTAGGTCCTGAGATCGTAATAGAAACAAATTAGGGAAATGACCTTTTGGACAAAGGAACGAGTTGATTAAGTCTTGTGAACCAATGAATGAAGGAGTGAAAAGTTGTTACCCTGATCCACTAACTAGCCTTATCTCGTTCAAGTACCCATGCTTTACGGAGAACCCTCTAGCAGTAATGAAAAATGTGATATGAATTCTTCCCCAAGTACCATGGGAAACCCCCTGTATTCACCTTTAGATGCCTAGGAAAAGAAAATAAGGTCACCAATTCGCAGTCAGAGTCTGGGGGGTACTTCCAACAGTCAGGATCAGACATATGGGTAGGGTAGCCAAGCTCGAAGCCTCAAAATAATTTCCTCTCAAAGAGGTAAGAGAACTAACAAAACCCCCAATATATGATCTCTCCACTACGCTTAGATAATATTCAGAGGGGTTATCTCCTCGGTTATCCTTTACATGACCTTGTATTTGACTCATGTGTTAGAGGAGCTTCCCAACTATTCTTATACGAAGTTGGGTTTTGCACTCCCTATCTCAGACTCCTAAGTTTGTTTTTTGTCCTTGGAGAAAGCAAATCTCCAACTTAAACTAAGGTGCTAGCCTAAAATTGGTTTGTTTACCCTAGTAAAATGAAAATGTCTAATTATTTTAGTTAGCGTTCAAGAGGAAGGGAATATTGATTCAATAATAATTTCTCAATCGAATCCCATTGTAGTTTTTACTTTTGAGATTGATCATTACCTAGAGTTGGGATGTTAAATTCACCCTATTAAACATGATATGGATGATCTATTTTAGATCTAGACATAGAAGATAGGTCTTGGTCTTCATATTTTGTCTTTGACCCATAATCATCTAGGTCATGATTTGCAAATTGTTTGCATTGTTTGCCCCATTTATGAAGGTATACATACCCTACCCCCTATGTATTGGAACCTATGAACTCCAAGGAGTGTACACATATTCTTAACCATTAGGCCCACTATATAATATTTATTAATTATTATAATATATTTATTATTTTATGATATAATATGATCATCATCATCACATAATTTTAAGGTCGTGACCAAGCGAGACACCAAATTGGTGTATGAGACTCCCTTGTTTGTGGGACAAGGGACCCCCTCCGTGCAATGATTTTACTGCTAATGTATACCAAGGTATAAATACCCTATCCCCCTATATATTTGAGCTTGGGACCTCTAACGAGGAAACACATGTTATTAACAATAGTTTATTAAATATTTAATATATGTAATTTATATAATATAAAATTTAATAATATATAATAATATATTTATTTATTATAATATTTATTTATTAATTATAATTGTATAATTATATAATGATATAATTTATATAATGTATAATATATAAATTATATACAATATATACAAAAAAAAATAGAATTTGTAATCCCTCACCCATGCGTGCATAACCTCCCCATTGGCCGAATTTGTAATTCTCGGTCCATTTCTTGAATTACCTCTCACTGAGAGTGCATGGAGCCATTGCAAGCTGGACCGAGAGATCGAGGAGCAAGCTCGACAGATAGTAACATCACTATCCCTTTCCGGAGAAAAAGAGGAGGAGCGACTTAGAGTGCCATTGTTGGAGCGACATAGTAGTCCCTTGATAGAGTGATAGAGGAGGCCCCACTTTGACTAGGAATGATGCCAAAATAGGTAAGTTATTAAAATAATTTAAAACCCCAAATATGGCATTGAATCTCCTCCTTTTGAATCTTCTCCAATGTTTTGCTAATCCTAATAATAGAACATCACCTTGCTATCACCTTTCCATGCCAAAGGCTCCACTCAATGGGTCATTTTCTCCATGCTCGACCCAAGAAAATGGTTCTTTCCATAGGCCACATATTCTCCTTTGGACACACATGATGCAACTTGTGTATCTTGATTATGGCATATCTTTTTATAGAGAGGCCCCTGATATATTTTATACATATGTCCTTGAAAGGATTGTGTAAAATGGGAGAAAATAAATTGCCTCGATTTTATGTGTTGTTTGTTATATTTGTTTTGTATTTACATAACAATATAATGATAACCTCTATCACACATTGCATGACCATACATGCCATCAGGGTCCTGGCTTATAAGAGGCTAGTTGCATGGTAGAACACTAACCTTCTATGCTAAAGGATTTGATCGACGTGTCATTTTTACCATGCTCTTCTTAGGTGAATTTTTCTTTGCAAAATCCACCTAATTGCAATAGGATGTGCACATTACAACTTAAATATCCCAATTCCAACATATTGTTTCACTAATGAGCCTTGAATACCATTCAATACCCTTAATGTCATTAAAAGGTTCATGTAAGCAAGTTTCAATGAGCAAAAAAAATCTTACTATGTTTGACATGTCATTTTCGTCATTTCCTTTGTCTCCATAGAAAAATACTAAAAAATAACCTTTCTCATGTGTCTGAGGCACCCATTTAGGGAGATGTTGGTTTCATGGTATTAAACTAACTTTCCATGCCAAATGCTTCAACAAGAAACTCATTTTATCCATGGTCACATTGGATGCATGGTTCTTTGGAGAGACCACTTAGTTAACATGAAACACGTGCTATAGTTTATGGACCCTGACTCTAGGGAATCATTTGATTGGTAGGATATTGGTATATTTCAAGACTCGTATCTCTGTAAGGATCCTACAAGAGTGCCTCAATAAGGGGGGGATTTTTTTTCCTTGTTTGGCATGTGATGTACTATGTTGGATATCTCCATGGAAAATGACCACAACCTTTTTCACATATCTTATTTACATAATTAGACCAAAAATCCATTTTACAAGTGCCCATTTAAATCGAAAAAAATTAACCTACCATGCATTTGACCAAATTTAGCTAGCAGGTGATTTTCACCATGCTCACCCGAAGCATGTGGTTCCTTGCAAAGACCACTTAATCTCTATGATATACACACATTACAACTTATGGATCCCAATTGTTCCATAGTGTTTGATCAATATGTCGTTCGTATTTTTCAACAACTTTGTCCCTAAAAGGATTATAAAATTGATTTTCAAAGGGTAAAAAACGTATCTTCATTTGACGTAGTGACTGCTTCATTTATTTGTGTCCATAGAAAAACATTAACAACAAACTTCACATTCCATGCATGGTAGTTGTTTATCTTGGAAGAGGCCAATTACTTGGTGAAACATTGACTTGTCATGACAAAGGCTCTAATTACTAGGTCATTTTTTCTATGCCATGCTCGAGGACATGGTTATAAGTGGAGGCCATTTATTTTTGTGAGCTACACATGCAACGACTTATGGATCCTAATTTTAACATACTATTTGATTGGTAGGCCCTCAAAATATTCTCGATTCTATCCCTATAAAGCCCCTATAAGTGACCTTCAACAAATGAAAAAATTATTTCCTTTGTTTGACATGTTGTCTACTCCATTGTCTTCCTCTCCCCTAAAAAATCCTAATGATTAACTTTCCCATGCATCTTATGGCCATATATATGAGTCAAATTCCAATTTTGAAATTGGCCACTTGCATCATAGAACATTGGCCAGTCATGCCAAAGGATCCAATCAATAGGTCATTTTTGTCATGCTTTCCCTGGGTACATGGAACATTGTTAATGCTACTTGGTCATGATGAGACACATGAATTGCAACAAGGAGGATTAGAGACCCAACTTCAAATATTGAGCGCAACAACAATTATACTTGGGGCCTAAGCCATGAATTGAGGATGAAGAACTAAGGATTTAGTCCCTAATACATGATTCATGGGGCTTAGAGGCCGTCCATGTGGCTTTGAACAATGTTACATGGTTTGCAAGTGAAATTTGTGTCGTATAAGAGGATTATAAATCAAATTTCAAGGATTTTTCACAATAGAAATGGTTCTTATAGTTCAAGCCATCGTTTGGGGTTGAAAACATAGGATTTAGTCCCTAATCCATGATTTTGGGGTTCATAAGAAATATATGAATCCCTATACCATAATATAGGCTGCAAGTTTAGGATGCAACATGGATGGTTCTTGTGGTGCAAGATATGGTTTGGGCAGAAAACTAGTGATTTATCTTATTATCAATGTTTTTTGGGCTAAGAAGCCATATACAAGGCCCTAAACTATAAGACATGCTTTGTAGATAGAAATTTTTTCCCAAGGATGGAATACAATCCAAATTTCAAGGATTCGGTGTAAAAATGATGGCCCTTATGGTCCAAGCCCTAGTTTAAGGCTATTAACCATGGACTATTCCATTAATCCATATATTTAGGGCCTAATTGTGGATATACATGGCCTATTTTGGGAGTTACAAGGATTTATTGTATCATTAGGGCCTATCAGGGATCCATATGTCCTAATTAAGTACATTTGTGGCCTAATTATGGATCTACAACACATGATTAGGTATATATAGAGCCTAATTAGGGAATTAAAGGGCCTTATTTGTTTTCCTCCTAGTTTTCTTTGGGATTCTTTATTCTTCTACTTCATCCTCCTCTTATTGTTAGTGTGTCTTTTTCCAATTCAAATCCACATAGGGTTGAGAGAAAATGTTTTTTGGGAATGAGTCATTGTCTACATGCAAGGCCATAGGAGATACAAGGGTTGATTCAAGATTCCGTGTTAAGAAACAAATATCAAAATAGCATAAAAACCTCAGAATGAGTACTCAACGCCTTGACAAAGAGAGAAATTCAGATAATAATCCTCTTTGAGGGGGAGACCTCCTTATACATCATATGAATTCACAAATACAAGATGATTCCAAATGAAAATGTCTCATTGGTATATAGAGGAGAATAGGAGGTACAATTACAACTAATGGACCCAATACGACATAAATAAAATAATAATACTAATGTAATATCCCCCAATTAAGGGGTAATGTACCACAATTTAGGGCTTAACATGCTCCTTCCCTTCAGACAAGTGTTGTCCTCAATGCTTGAGCATTTATTTATGCTTCTGTATAAAATACTCATCTTCCCATGTGGAATCTTCAGCAGGTAGTTTCTTCAACTTAATGAGATACTTTGAATGAGATACAACAAACAACCAATACAATATAAATGTCTCTCTGTAGATATGTCTTATACATAATATACCATACAACTAATATTCCCTCAAGGGAAAAATCTCAATCTCCCATGGCCATACCCCAAATCATTCACCAAAGACCTACTTTATATAAGAATATAACATGCCTTTTTTTACTGTAGATAGCTTTGTTGTATCTTCTCACTGTTAGACCTTCACGTAGTCTCTTCTCATCCCTACATCTTGTCACCGATGATAGATTTGATCTTTATTTACTTTAGATTTGACAAAATATCTGCACCATGTCTTTAGTAAACTTGTGGATGTCCATGCTTTGTCCCACAGTGGCCCACAAATTTTCCCATCCTTCTAGTTCTGCAACCTATGGACGTCTTCAGTAAATCCCTAGTTTAGTAACCACAGTCTTGACCCTTCGACTCGTGGAACTTCTCTCTTCACTAAAATTCACTACTTTAGACTCACTGCTTTAGATTTAATACCTGCCAATAAAATTTCACAAAAGAGATATTCAATGTGCTCAATAGGTTCTAATGGGAGACCCTTTCTCTCTTATTTATACTCTCTAAGTAGCTTCCTTTAGGGATCGTCCTCTAACTATTTTACCCAACTTCTCTCTTTTAGGGATAACCCACTTTCAACTACTTTACCCACTTGCAACTACTTTATCCACAATTAGTCCACTTCTTATTGCAACTAATTTATTTTTAATTATTTTCTTATTGCAACAACTTTAACTAGGGAATCTTCTTTATGAATTTCTAGAACCTTTTGACTTCTTGTTTACCTTCTAGGGGATTCTATATTATTCTAAAGGGTTCTCCAACTTCACAAGGCCATATCTCCCTAACCGCGAGGATTTATGTGATGTACCACATATGACCGAAAACATAATGAGATGTACTATCCATATATAATAGTCTCTCTTGCAAATTCGTTGATATTCATTATATTATTCCTCAAAAAAACATGGGTTCCTTATCCACACTTTGGGGGAATATCATAATTTTCTATCAGACTTGGTTCAAGGGTTGACATCAATGACAACCAAACCAATTAATCAACACACCATCCATTCATAGCTCCATTATCAGAGTTAAATACCCCTAGAAAGTTCCTATTATTGGAAGGGTTTTCAAACTAAACACTAACTTTATTTTCATGAGTTCCATGGACATCCATATCCCTATTAGGGAAATTCTGTAAGAGAATGGTTTCCATGGATTTTTTCATTTCATTCATGTAACTTGTATTTAATACATGGAGTTTTTTATTTCTTCCTTTTTTTCAACCATCTTTTTTTAAATGTCATTCTTATTTTCATCCATCATATTTTACATTTCTTGAATTTTTATTTGTGTGTTTACCAACTCATCACTTGTTATTGACCTAACACTCAAATCATTAAGTTGGTCGTCTAATTTGGATAGCTTGTTATGTATATCCTAATTTTTTTTATGATATATAGATGAGGCTTTTGGAGGTTTATTTCATGGTGAGAATTTTTTTGGAGCCATGTGCGATAACAATTACAATACTCCTCTATTTCCTCTTTATCACAATTTTTGAATCAACAAAAACATATCTTCCAATCAAACATTATGCCAATTGTAAGTTGTGTACCTTTCAACCCCTTAATTTGGAATATGTATAGATGGATGACCTTTTTCTGTATATATCTCTGAACTTTGAGACCTTCTAAGTCTAAATTTTTTTTCTGTAGTACTTTGATATGGCTTCTTAAACTCCTGAAAATTTCACAGTATGAACCTTCACTGATAAAAAGTTATAGAAAAATACCAAAATGTTTTGTTTAAGAATAACTTTAGGATTAGTAAAAATCCCCAGTTTACACAAGATATATCTCACAAATTATAATTATTAAAAATATGAAAAAAATAAATTTGGATTCACTGTCTCCTCGGTATTCTGAAAATTTCAAAGTCTAAAACATTACAGAAATGAAGTTACAATGAAAATGCCAAGATGACTCTTTTAAAATTGATTTCAGGATTATTGACAAGACTTGTATTTCATGGAATATATATCTGAAAGTATATAGAACCATAATCTAAACTTTGGACACCTATACTAGGAAATGTTGGGGAATATGGTGGAACTTGATATGAAATAGAAAACACAATACTAAAAATAATCAAAGAGGGAATACAATTTTGAAGACAAAGGTGGTGTCTAAAGACACCGTTATAGAACTTAATGATCCATATTTATGAGGKAACAAAATGAAACACATAAATAATATAGAACATAGTGATACAATAATTCTCAATTTCTACTAAAGAATGAAATACGCAGAGACTATAAAATAAAATACAAAGTGAAATGAACTTGCTAGAATGGTGGTATCGTATCTCTGTGAAGAGATGTGATGGATACGTGAATTCACAAGAATATAATTACGATGAGGATCCAATTACATTTTTAACATAAAGAATAAATGAGAAAACCCTAAACTTCCAAACCCTAACCCCAGAAGATGGAATGCCAAAATATTTGTGGGCCTCGATGGGGGTAGTTGATACATAAACTTCCCGAGGGTGTAAATTTTTCATACTATGTTTGTTTGAGGAGTTTGGTACTTTGTTGGAAATTTATATCCAAGGAGTGAACATTTTGAATATCCCAATGAAACCTTCAACATCTATTGGGAACTATCATGTTAAAAAAACGTCATTTCGGGCCTCAAAGTAGACCTGGGAGTTTGGGACCCGAAAAACTATAGAAAAATTGCCAAGATGGAAATTGTATTTTGAGTCAATGTTATAGGTGGGTGGCCACCAATGTCCACTTGGATTATTCCTACCCCCTTGGGAAGAAATGGTCTCCATTGCATTGATTTCCCCCAATAAATGGGGAAAATTTCCCTGAACTTGATGCTTGGTGAACCACTTTCCTTGGTGCAATAGTTTCCCTGCTTTGAAAACCCAATAGAGTTAGATATTTTGTTGGTGGGTTCCCTTAACATGTGTTTTCATGATCCTATAAATTGTTTCTTGTTCCATTTAGTCAAGGTTGAGTTCCATAGGTTTCATCTGCTTTGCAACTTCTCATGCATCCATAGTGGTGAAAAATATACAGAGGAGCCATGCCCCCAGGATTGAAACTAGGATTCACATTAGCTATTGGAATTGAAGATGAGAGTTGTGACGTCGTGTTGGGAATACAAAAACAAAATGGATTAGAGACCGAAGTTATTGACTGAGAATTGTAACCTGGTGTAACAAAAAGAGATCTGAAAGGGTTCGTTCTATGGGTTGAGTAGAACCTGTTGGTTGTAGAGCCTGATTATGTTCCTGATTCAGAGGTCCTTGCTTTCAGCCGTGTTTATACCCCATGAAGAATTTACACCCCAGAAGTATGTACACTCTTCCACGTGGGGCAGTGCAGAGTGGGGGTACCCCCTCTGCGGGGTCTGGGGGGCCTATCCCCCCAGCTGGGGGGTTCGGGGGTGAAGCCACCGAAGGAAAAATTTCCTTGTAAATGTATATTGTAGTTTCATTATAAATATAGACCATTCATTATAAGGTCACAGATCTAACAGTAGAAATTATGTTAGGGTTTTTTTCCCTATAAGGCAACCCTCTGTTATGAGGGAAATGTATTGCGACTATGAATTATGGCGAGTATTGTATTCTGAGAGAGGAGACTGGGAGAGAAAGAAGAGGAAGTTACAGTGGGTTTTTCTATAGGTTGTATCCCTTCATTTGATAGATAATAATAAAGTAAGGACCTAGCAATTTCTGTGGTGGATGTAGCCCACACTGGGTGAACCACGTAAATCTGTGTCTCTCTTGTATTGTTTATCTTTTGTGTTTTGTTTCCGCATTTGTTTTATTTTATTACTTCACTGTCCTATTTTTCTAACAGAACCCACAAGTTGGGTAGTAGTAGGGGTAGGGAAATCTAACACCCCAACTGTCGAGGTTGAAGGAGTTGAAGGAATAAAACTAATCACAGAATATATAGGAGTCGAGGGACTCCCTGTGATGTTTGGGTTTGACTCAGTACTCATAACTAGATTATCACAAGTCTGGGATGTGGAGATATATGTACCATGTTTATTAACTGTACGACTTTTAGAAGGAAACTTCGGTAAAGACTCAAGATGCGGTGGTAACTTCAAAAAATAGTGAGACCTGCGAGGAGGCTGGCCTTGTTCCACAATGACTTAAGAATCGAGATATAAAACTAAATCATAGGGCCAACTAATAATCAGAGAGCATACCAAAATAAAACAAAAAGTTCAATACACACAAATAGGATATAGTGAATGAAAATGGGCCTCCCTCACTAGAGTAGGTATGTCTCACCCAAAATGGGCCTCGGACTCCATTCAAAATATTGGAGGTATCAGAATCAATTATAAGGCCCCTCGTGGGCTTAACAACGCAGTCAATCAGATTCCCCTGGAGAGGTAATCCTCCATAAAGGATGTGTGTTATATGACCTTTATATGACCTAGGGTACCTACAGAATAACCCTTGCAAGTAACCTATGTGGCTACCTATGTCAAGTAACTAGTGTCACCACAATATAACCAATGTGCAAGCAAACAGTCGTAAGTTTGGTCCACTATATGGGCAGGGTAAAAAATCCTGAAATCTTGAAAGCGTCACCTATCACAGAGGTAAAGGTACTAGAAAGACCCTGAAATATGAATAGAACCCAAGAAATATCTCTGACACTAAGAAGGTATTAGAGGGTTATCTGTATAACTAGCTTTGCGTGACGTCCTACTTAACTCTGGTGTGAGCAGAGCCTCCTGACATCACTAATTACAAAATGGGTTTCACCACTCCCTGTTCAGACACATATGTTTAGTTTAATATCCTTGGAGAAGTTTACTCACAAAATCCTATTCCAAGGCCCTATGTCCTATACTTGTTTGTGTAGCCTAAAAAATAAAATCATTTTTAATCAATTTTAATTTATCAACGTTAAATTTAATGGCTTCTTCTTACTCAAGAGGTGACGTCGTGAAAATGATGGTATTGCGACTCAACATATAAAAGAAGCAAATATAAAAATGTTGTTAAGCGCTAGTCTTGAATTTCAAAGAGATGGTATGCTTCTAAATGCAACTCTTCCAATGCAATCTCTACAATTTCAATGAAATGAAATCTCTCCACATGTGTCAAAATCAATGAGAGTAATCAACAAATAAAATTTCATAATGAAAAATAAGAAAATGTTTTTTTGTTTTCGATGGAAAGAAAATAAAATGCAAGGGTTGAATAGCAACTTCACATGCAGATCCTACTGCAAGTAAAAGAAACAATCCAAACAGGATACCAAGAAGAAAACACTTAGAACAACGTGCAAGGACAACCAATGAAATATATGATAAGAAATAATACCGCCCAAAAATTAAACAATAAGAAGGCTTCTTGTCACTCTATAAGCACTTAACAGTCAGGACAGAGACCTAAGAAGACTCAATAACCAGCCAAACTCACCCAACAAACACAAAACTCAACCAACAAGACTAAAGAGCTAATGTACACAACTGTTTGAGAAAAACTCGCACATATACACACCATATAGGAGGAAAGATCTCTTATGCACAAGTCTGTCAAGGGAAAAACCACATATATCTAGTAAAATATTGTCATGGAACGGTTTAAGCCAAGAAAATTAGATGCAAAGTAAAAATAGGTTGTCAAGAAATCAAGTGGCGAGGAAACTTATACTAATAGAGAGAAAATCAAGGAGAAAAACACTCCAAACCTCAAAAAATAAGATCAATCCCCAGTATGGTCATCAATTCTGTTACGAGGAAAATATTTCTATGGCATGGGGTAAATCACAACAGATGGAATGACACATAGAAATCAATTGTAATCCCAAGTATGCTATATAAATGAAATGCTAACAAGACAAGGCCAAGTGCCTACCTCGTCTAGACGTTCGATGAAGACCATCGTTGAGCACGTGACTCAAAGCTTTATACCCGCAACTTGTCCTCAACAACCAAGATACACAAGCATATGGTGATAATATATAATGTTAGCATATATATTAGCATAATCCATTAACATACATGAAAAATATTCTCATGGAATAATAATTCAAATATTTGCAAGATATCAATTGGATGAGAAAAGAGTATTTCTATTAAAATAATCAACAGAAGTATATAGGTGACAAACTTCTATAATGACACACATTAGAATCGAGAAACTAATTCCCTCTAGCTGGGCCTCCACCAAAAGAAAGCTCATATGAAGAAGGCAATGAGGTTATCCATCACAAATAAGGAAAATCTTGGGGGTTGAACAAGGATTTCATACTTTCAAGGATAAAGGGATGCAGACTCAATATGAAGTGAAATTTCTCTAGAGTGTCTTTGCTCTTAAATTTTAATTGTTCAATACCCTTCAAGGATTGGATGAGGCTCAATTTATGTCCTTCAAATGGAACTGAAGGGCTGATTCAAAGATTTTTTAGTATATGGAAGGTCAAGGATCATGGATCTCATGACATGGCATGGAAACCCGACATAAATTTTAATTTTGAGCAACAAACCCGATGTACGTGTTTGTAGTGGAGAAACCTGCATATCCTCTTGTTGTCTAAATGATAGGACATGTATATGTGGAAAAATGTGATTTTTTGGCTCTGGAAGGTACCAAAAGGGACTTCAAGTCTGCATAGAAAAATGTAAAATCCATCCAAGCAAGTTTCATGTGGTGAGGAAATTTTTTTTTTAAGAGATGCCCCCTAATGTGTGAGGTCAGAGGAGTATCTGTGATGGCCAAAATACATTATAATTCCCATAAATGGAGTAATGGAGACTCAGGTGGAAGTGTTATTTACTCATGAGAATATTACAATTCATAATGAATTTGTACACATGGATGCCAATCTTAATTACACTGCAGATCCATGTGGAAATATATCAAATAGTTTCTCATGGACATGAATAGGAAATACAAAGTGACATAAGTTTTCATAGTCATGAACAAGGAACAATGGAATCCAGTCTCAAAATCAATCTGAAGACATATTTATACAATGGAGTACAATTTGATTTCCCATGATCACTGAAGTCATATAGGTACCGGTCCAATGAAAGACAACAACATATTAGGAATGTTGCTACTATAAGTTGGAGGTATTCTACACTATCCGTCGAAGGTGAAAGTCTACATTATGTGAAGAGAGGAGTTGATGTCAAACACAATGAGACTTCGTTTGATTACCAGTCATTAAGGTATACTGTGAACAAACATGAAATAACCTACCGATAATGAAAGTAGGTATCAGGGCACCGAGTACATTCGTGCAAGTGTGAAAAAGGGTGTTTAGGTAGAACACTTGAAGAAACTATCGATCAAGAGACATTGATGTATTCCAAACTGTCGATTGAGGTAGAACCTACCAATGATGATTGTAAGCCTCTAGGTACTCATAAGAATCTAGGTCACATTTACAGAATAAATGAGTTGAAGTTGATGGAAGGAGACCCACTGAAAGGAGAGAATTAGGGCATCTCTCATCAGTCAACATGAGGTACAAAGAAATATATTGATGATTAGAAGGATCTCGAATGAATAGGATGTTCACGAACCAACAACCCTGTGCATATCCCGTATGCACGAGATGAAAGTAGTGCATCAAAGAGACCCTATGAATTGAAGCCAATAAGGAAGACTATCTAAAAAGGAGAGGAAACCACCAATAAGGGTAATGGAATCCAATATGATTCATTAATCTCAATGTCTGAATAGATTTATTGCCATTGAACATAAGGGAAACCCCCCAAGGAACGACCAATGAGGAGATATCAATTGTTGGGTTCAAGGTTACCTACCCATAATGAAAAAAGGACTAGGGTGCATGATAGGACTACAACTTCATGTGAATCTGAGACACATTGAGGGTATGGCCGACATGCAAAGTCAAGAGTTCTAAGAAATGGCCAACACAGGATTATAGACATCCTTTGAACAATAACATGAGACATATGGATAACTCAAGTATCATAGAATTTATGATAAAACTTCGTGATGTAGCAGGCATCGAAAAAATTTCCATACGTACTTGAGGAATAACCAATCGGAGGAGTAAACTCTAAGTAGTTATGATAAACCCAAACTTTGGATGAAAATGGACTCAAAATTTTGTGCTATGTTCAAAGGCAACATGAATGTTTTCAATATGAAATGATATTCTTTTCCTGCCCATATTTTTTTGTTTTTTCATAAGCAAAGAAATGATATGATACAGGAGAGAAAACGAGTGTCGTGAGTAAGAAACTAGCTCCAAACAGTGGAACATACCTATTCTCAATGCAAGGAAGTCCATGTGGGGTATGGACACTTGGGGGGATTTTTCCTCTTAGGGTATAAGGTGTCAAGCTGCAAAGGATATAAAAAAGGCTTTGCTTGGTTAGTGATGAAAATTGTTGAGGTAAGAGGCTTATAATGAGAAAGTGGGGACCGACAATAGGCTCAATACTGCAAGAAGGATGATGGAATGTGATTACAACTTAACTCCAATGAATGTTCTTTTTCCTACATTTAGTCCCCTAGGTCCGAAAAACTATAAAACAATACCCAGAAGAACTCTTCTGGCCAATGGTGACTAGTGTATTCCTTTTTTATAAGTAGTCTACTTAGTTTGAAAAGGGGTTAAACTTACACCAAATAGATGTCCTTTCAAATCCATTTAATGAGTGTGAAAGAGATAAGTACACTTGACAATATTTTCACGTTTTAGAGAGTCGAAAAAGAGCTTAATCAAGACTTGATGGGAATCCCATAGGTAACGGTCAGAATGCATGTGAGTAATAATATGGGGTTCAAACACAAAGTCATATCAGAACTATAAGGAACTCCCGATTCTATGGAATAACTTCTGCATGGGCACCAAATAGCACAAAGTTTCTAACTAGGGAACCCATGTTTATTAAGCTTCTACCACTTAATAACGACACTTCTAGTAGCAGTAAGAAGGTTCTGTGTCGCTAATAAATGGGTCTGTACCTAAGGTGTATGGATCATGGTCATAGGATGATGCAATAGTGAAAAATGGAGTGACAACCTATCCTATATGTCAATGAAATAATATACCCTCCGAAGGCATTAACGGGAAGTATGACGTAGGCTGGAAACCACAAAAACAAATCTTGGACAAAACCACCAAAAACTAATTCTTTCCACTACATTATTAGTCCATAAGGTCAAAAAATTAGCACACACTATATGAAGTGGGTAATTTTTTTTTACTAATAGTAAAAATAGACCATTTTACCATACCATTTGAATATTTTCACCCACATAGTGCATTTTAGGCCATTTTCCCCACTATCTTCAAGTGTTGATTACGGGAGCTACAATCAACGGAATCAACAACCATCTAGACCAAGTGAGTTCCCATCCCCTCTACTTCAATTTCAATGGTTTAAATTTCAATTTTAGGCCTCATTTTTGAATTATTATAGGTCATACTATGTGAATTAGGGTGTACGTGGGTGAAATCTCATCGGGTCATCTATACGACCCCATATATGGGGTCAAGGGAAAGTCTGCCTGCATATATGAAGCCCTATATGCGATGGTTACCAATCTAGCCTGCGTACAAGTCCGTGAACACTTTTTGAAAGTATTTGTGATCCAAATTTTATGAGCAGAACGAAATGAATACAGATTATTATCAAAATATGTTTAACATAAAATAACAGATGTACAGTAAAATTGGTTTCTATTCAATAAGGAAATAATCTAAAACTGTAAAATGTAATGGAAAACAAGCTTGCTAGAATGGTGGCATCTTATCTCTGAGAAGAGATTTGATGGTTGCGCTCATTCATAAGAATATAATTAAAATGAGGCTCTGAAGGCCTTTTTACAATAAACAGGAATGTCAAAATCCCTAGACATCCAAAAACCTAACCCTAGGAGATGAAGCACGAAATGTCATGTGGGCCCCGTTTGGGTAAGTTAGTACATCAACTTCTCGGAGTCGTAACTTTTGCATACGATCTTCATTTTAGGCGCACAATATCTCATTGGAAAGGGATATCTAAGGAATACACATGTTGCCATCATAATTTGACTTTTTATACAATCTAACTATGGTGAGCCCTAAAAACATTGTTTAGGCCCTGAAAACGGCCTCAAAATCCAAGGACCCAAAAACTAGGAAAAAACTGCCAAACTGGAAAGCTACCAAAATGATCTAGTTGGAATAGGTGGGAGGATACTAACATCCATATGGATCAATAATATACCCTTAGGAAGAAATGGTGTCCATTTCATTTATTTCCCCCATCATATGAGGTGATTTTTGTTGAATTTGTCCCTAGGTGAGCCACTTGCCTTAGTGCAGGAGATGCCCTGCTTTGACAACTTGATAAAGATGGATCCTTTTTTGGTGAGTGCCCTTGACCTATTTGTACACAATATGATCGTTGGATTCTTTTTGTATGCAGTCGGGGTTAAGCTTTGTTGTTTTTAGCTGTTCTACTATCTCTGAGGTGTCCAATAATGGTGGGAAATAAGGTCGAAGGAGATCCACGTTGAACACTGGGTGCAGGTCGAGGAAAGGAGGAATGTTAAGTTCAAAATAATTATTACCCACAGCCTTGGTGATGGTGTACAACCCATAATGAAGTGGGCAAAGCTTCCGATGGGGTCCTGTAAGGCATTCTTTCTACAAGTGCAACCAAACTATGTCTCCCATCTAAAACTTATGTGGCACTCGGTGTTGATCATGGCTCTGCTTGTACTTGTCATTGAACTCCTATAGGATATCCTGAATCTATTGGTGGATGTACTGGATCTGCTCAATGAAATAGGTGGCTTTTCCATATTTAGTCGGAGCAGGAGATGAATCGGTCGAGGTGAGTGCAATGGGTGGTGCATCATCTATGGGACCCAATGGTTGGAATCCCAACCCCACTTGAAAGGGGTTGTGTCTGGTTGAGCTACTCAGGACTCGGTTGTAGCTATGTTGAACATAGGGAAGACTCTCATTCATGTGTGAGGGTGCTTAGAATTATACATGTGCAGGATATGCATGATCATTCGATTTATGACCTCGGTTTGGACATCTATATGGGGGTGGAAGGCTGTGTATTTGGTGAGCTTGCATGGTGTCCACTAGTGACCAGAGGATCGACCAGAATGTACTGAGAAATATACTATGTCAATATGATAGAATGGTTTCTGGGATTCCAAAATGTACCCATACTCGTTCAATGAATATCTTCGAAATGGCCTCTATTGTGATTCTGTTCTTGCAGGAGGCCATAATCGCCATCTTAGAAAAGCGATCAACAACCACAAAAACAAAGTCATTTCCATGCTTGGTGGATGGGAGGATTGACATGTAGTCCATTGAGATGGATTCCCATGGTATTTCAGGAGTAGGAAGAGGGGTGTATGGGCTCTGTTTCTTAATGGTCAGTTTGGAAATGGCATAGGCAGTGCAGGACCTGATATACTTATTGATCTCATGTCGAAGTTTCGGCTAGTAGAAATTTTTCTGTAGCATTTCCACTGTCTTTTCGATGCTGAAGTGTCTTTCCACCCAACTGTAGTGGGATTCCTAGATCATCTTTGCTTGCTTGCTTGATGGAACACACATATGGCCCAGATGACACAACAACCCTTCATGAAGATGGAAATTAGTGACAAGTGTGTTTGCGCCCAATATCTGGTAGGTGGTGGTGAAGTCTGGGTCTATCTCATAGAGTTGGGGCCATCCAGAGGTCTCATGGCCGCAAGAGTCTAGCATCGTGGTGAGTGTCGTGATTGGCAGTCTACTGAGGTAATGGGAGACATGGTTGGTGCTTCTTATTTTATAATTGATGTTGAGGTGGAATTGTTGCAAGTATGTGGACTACTTCTGATGGCGGTCATTCTACAATTTTCCTTATGTCTACATGAACTGCAATGGCTTATGATCAGTGTGGATGAATGTCTCCTTCCCAAGAATGTAATTTCTCCACTTGCAGTAGGCTTTCACAATGGAGTACATTTCTTTGTCATAAGTAGGGTACTTATGAACATCATATGATAGTGTCTCACTATGATAGGCCACGGGGTGGCTGTTCTGAGTGAGAATGACACCCACAACATAGTATGAAGCATCTATCTCGATCTCAAAGGGATATTGCAGGTCTGGAAGTGAAAGTACTAGGGATGAGAACAAGTGCTTATTCAAATCATCGAATGCTTATTGTTGGGACTAGCCCCACACAAATTTCTCCTTACCACCACCCCTAGTTACTTGGTTGAGGGCCCATGCAATATGGGAGAATCCCAACACAAATCTATGGTAGAAATTGGAAAGGCCCAAGAAGCTCTAAATCTCAGTGAGTGTGGTTAGGGCTGCCAGTCATGGATAACTTGGATCTTGGTTGGATCCACATTTACTCCATGTTGATCAATGATGTATCCCAGGTAATGGACCTTGTCCATGCCAAAGGAGCTTTTTTTCAAGTTGGTGTATAGCTTGTGCTGCCGCAGGGTGTGCAAAACCTATTGAATATGCTGCAAGTGTTTTTCCCAAGTCTTGTTGTAAATGAGGATGTCATCCAGATACACCACTAAAAAAGTATTGGTGAATGGTCATAGGATATCGTCCATCATCCTCATGAACGTGGCTGGATAATTTGTCAAACCAAAGGGCATGACCAACCATTCAAAAATACATTCCTTTGACTTGAAGGTAGTCTTCCATACATTTGTTTGTTCTATTGGGACTTGGTGGTAGCCAAAATTCAGATCAATCTTACTGAAGTATTTGGCCCCAGAAGGTTGATCAAGGAGGTCATCTATTCGGGGAATTGGGTACCGGTTTCTGACTGTGATTTTATTCAAGGCCCGGTAATCAATGTAGAGTCATCAAGTTCCATCTTTCTTCTGTACTAGCACGATTGGGCTCCCACAAGGAGATGAGATAGTATAGATGTGCCCCTTGTGGAGCAATTCTTGGATCTACTACTTGATCTACTCATTCTCTAATAGAGAGAAGCGGTAGATTGGCCCATTGGGAAGAAGTATGTCGAGGTTCTGATTGATGGAGTGCTTGACCTAATAGTGCAAAGGTACCATGGTAGGTGAGGAGAATATATCTGATTATTATTCCACGACCTTATCAACTTGCTTCTATTGTGTGGAGAGGTCGACCACTGAAACCCTATATGTGGATGCGATCTTTCACTCATTCTGAGAGAGAATCAGAAAGAAGAAGAAATTCCCCGTTTGAGAGATGACCTTCCTACATTGCTTGGCAGAGATCAAGGAAATAAAATTAGGTGGGACTGCCTCGGGTATCCTGTACAAATTCTTATTCAAAGTAATAATAACACTGCGAGGCCTAGACTCATATACAACATGAAGTTCCCATAAATATGGTTGGCCCAAAATAAAATTACAAACTTCAAGAGGGGAAACATCACACAATACCTTGTCTTTGAAGGGCTTGATGCCATATGACAGGCGACATTGTTGGATGATGTGGATGTCTCTTCCTTGGTAGAGCCATTCGATGGTGTAGGGATGTGGGTGCAGTGTTGTTGGAAGGGTTAGTCACTTGAAGACCTCTGCTGAGATGAGGTTCTTATGGATACCTCTATCAACGATGAAGTGCAGTGGGGTACCTTTCACCCACATCTATGAATGAAAAATGTGCTTGCCTTCCTCTGACTCATCTAGTTCACCAGGATGGAGTTTGGTGGTAGCAACGATAGCATTGAGTTTTGCGTTAATGATCCATTTCCCCATTTCTGGTTCTGACTCAGAGTTAGAACTGACATCTGATTCAGAGGGTTTCACCTCAGCCACCAGTGACTACTTTGAGTGGAAATTAGCAGTGTTATGCCAGGGTCTCTTATGGAAGTCGCACCACTTCCTAGTATCTTTCTTTGTCTTTTCGATGTCCTTCTTTTCTTGTGGCCTGGACTAGTTGTACTAAGGTTGTCTGCATTTTCTCTATCCTTTGTTTTTTGGGTTGGGGCCTCCCTTTCCTGGCTTTTGCTATGAGGGGTTCCTAGGCCCAAATTTTCGCATCTTTTGTTTGAGCTTCTGCTTGATTTTGATGACATATTGGTAGTTTGTGCCTAAGGATGAGATGTCCAAAAAATCCATTTCATCTTGTATGTATATATGCAGACCATAATGATACTTGAGCACTATATGTCGCTCATTATCTTTGATACCCAGCTTGGTGCACAAGGTATGGAATGTATTTTTGAACTTGGGCACTACTTGGTCTCTTTCTTGCCTCAGTGTGGTCCATTTTGTGTACAGGTCATCATAACTTCCAACAGGGTAGTATTATTCCTTAATAGCATCTCTGAAGGACTCCCAGGTGACCACGATTGTAAATAATGAGGGTTCCTCTATTTCCTTTTTCTCACAAAACTTTCCCACCAATCTTTGACATGGGGAATGACTTTGAGGAGTGAAAAAGTAATATTTTCTCTATTCGAGAAGTTATGGATAGAGAAATACCCTTCTAGTAGATTCAACCACTTGTCTATAGAATATGTGTCTATCTGAACTTAAACTATAGGAATATCAAAATTGATTTGTACCTTGAAGGGAGAAGCTCCTCCATTTGAGGAAGATGTGTCGCCTGTTGGTAGTCGCTGAAGGATTTGTGCAAAACTATCCATCATCTCGCTCCTCTATTGCGTGAAGGATTCCTTGAGAAACATTTTGAAGGGATCTCCTGTCCCATCCTCTTTATTTTCTCCCACGATGAGAGGTCATTTGGGCGTGCGAGATATTTTTTCCTCAAGAGAAACAAGCTCAAGACCCAATTATTTGTACCCTGACCTTGTCAAGGACATGCATTAAGAAATGCAAGGAGAAGACTACTCTGATACCACTAATCCAGATTTTATGAGCAAAAAGAAATGAATACAGATTATTATCAAAAGATGTTTCACACAGAATAAAAAATATCTAATAAAATTGGTTTCTATTCAATAAGGAAATAAGCTGAAACTATAAAATGCAGTGGAAAACAAGCTCTCTAGAATGGTGGTGGCTTATCTCTGAGAAGAGATGTGATGGTTGCGCTCATTCACAAGAAGATCATTAAAATGAGGCTCTGAAGGAATGTTTAAATAAACATGAATTTCAAAAACCCTAGAAATCCAAAAACCTATCCCTAGGAGATGAAGCATCAAAATTCATCCAGGCCTCATTTGGGTAAGTTAGTACATCAAGTTCTCAGGGTTGTAACTTTTGTATACAATCTTTTTTTTAGGCACACAATATCCCGTTGGAAAGGTCTATCTGAGGAATACACATTTTTCCATCAAACTCTAACTCCGTCTACATTTTGGCTATGGAGAGCCCTAAAAAATCTATTTAGGGCCTCAAAACGGCCCCAGAAGTCAGGGACCTGAAAACTAGGAAAAAACTGCCAAACTAGAAAACTGCCAAAATGAGCCAGTTGGAATAGGTGGGAGGCCACCAATATCCATTTGGATCAATTTGACTCAAAAAATGGATTTTCCTTTACAGGATGGTGATTGAATGGAGGGAGAAGGAGAATGAAGAGATAGATGCAATAGTGGGAAGGGATGCAGGGGCCCAACAAGATTTAAAAAGATGTGGCCTTTATAAATTTTGGGTTCTCAAAGGAATGAGGACTCAAGTGAGGTTTCTCTAGCTACTAGTAAAATAATGGGATCCAGAGATAGAGGAATTCAAACTCGATGGAAAACCATTGAGGATTGAAGTGGATGACATATATTTTATCACAGGATTGTCTCGCTGAGGCGAGGTAGTGAATCCCAAGGCCCAAGGGGTTGCGGGTGGTTTTCCTATGGAGAAGTACATTTCCACCCACTGTGTTGCAAGCATAGATAAAGTAGGGAGCCAACTCCCAATCAAGGTGATCGTGAACCTGAGCTTAAAAATCGTCATGCTTGCATTTACATGGATTTTGGGGTTGACCTCGTTGCACTAGGCATCAAGTCCACTCATGTTCTATGCAGTGGAGTGTTTATAACCCATGTTTATGATTCGTGTACCTCACTGTTGGCTAAAAAGGGAAAATGAGAAACTTTAGATTTGCATCCATTCTTTGTAGTTTTTGCTTTGAGCAGGTTCTAAGCTTGTGCCCTAGAGTAGAGATTACTCCACATGGATAGTGTCATCCAACCATGTCATGGTGGACCAACGTGATAAGGCATATAGGAGGTGGTAGGGTGGAAACTCCCTACAATGATGAGTTCTTTTTCTGGCAGCCCCGACAGGTCATAGCCATTGACGACTAACCTTACAACAGGATCGACTACAGAGGGGATCCAGACATGACTTTGCAACCAAGTTCTACCTATAGTGATATTGGTAATAAATGTTTTTATATATTTCATTTTTTTGTGTTTTTCAATAAGAATAATAAAAAACACAAGTATTTTTGTATGGTATCAAATATTCACAATCGCCTTGTTATGCAGATGTAGGTCTGCGATATCCATAGGGATTCCCACAACATCGACAGAGGAGCTGAGGAGATGATCATGTGGGAGGAGATGCAGAGAGAGTGTTGTAGAATGTAGAGGGGAAACTGTCTCGATTGACACACATGATTCCTATGGTTCAAGTGGAGGATCTGCTAGAGGCTATGCATCTACAGGTGGTGGGTATACCCCATGCATGGGTGCGACTCTTTTGGCGTCTCACAAATGTCGTAGTGTGCTATCATGATACGCATCTAGCGCCACAGGAGTATATTTCATGGTCATATTATATACCATCCATATATGTATTTTGAGGGTGTGAGCCCCATTTCGTACTATGACACCATTATTTTTGAAAGGATGAAATATATATATATATATAAATTGGTATTCGGCTTTACTTATATATGTTACAATGTGTACATGCATTAATGTATTTTCTTTGATTAATTGTGTGATAAATTCCAATATAAAATATAATTAGCATATGCACCAGATACATTATTATAAATTCTAGGTATGTGATTATAAGTAAGAAAATCAAAGTATCGTTCCAAGAATTGTACCTGTAGGAATCATCGGAGTAGAGTAGGGTTTCGCATAAAGTAACTTTCATTTAATTGACATACAACTAATTGGGAGTCCAGGCGAACCTCTAAATACCGAGCACCATGAGAAATGATGTTGCGTAATAGTTCTATAACAACAATATACTCAACCACATTATTCATTGATGGCTCTAGAGGAACGCCACCTGAAGACACCATTTGGCCCTCGCGTGAGTAAATGACCCAAGCAACGGAAGCCATGTTCCACGTATCATGGCTGGAACCATTTGTGAATCCTAAGTAAACTAAAGACTCTGTTGACATCTTCCAAAAAAGGGAAAACTTGATAAGCAAGTCAATGACACAAAGGAAAATATGTATATACACTAAGATACACTAGTATACAAAATGTCACACCCAGGATTTTAGGGCTTAAGCGTAATACCTTTTAAGGCAGAGCCCATTTCTAGGCTCATACAACATATTCCCTTCATAATATTCCAATTCATAGGCTCCTTTCCCTAAGACACATTGCACGATATAAGGACTGTGCCACATGGGGTTGAAATTTCCTTCCCCCAACGGTTCTTTGAATTGGTCATATAAGAGAACCAAGTCATCCTCAATGTACTACCGAGGACAAAAAGACCTATCATACTAAACCTTAACATATCGTTTATTCACTTCGATAGTTGTAGATGCATCTCGACGCTACTCATCGAGACTGTCTAGGTGTACAAAGCATTATTCAAGATCTGATGTGTCAGGGAGGAGCTCAATTTCTGCCTTGAGGAAATGAATTTTCCATTTGATAGGAAGAATCGACTCCACGCCATGTACTAACTAAAAAGGTGAAAAACCAATGGAAGTATTTATGGAGGTTCGATATTCCCATAGTATAGGGTAAAACATCATATGCCAGTCATATTTACTCTAGATGATAGTTTTTTGCAAGATGGTATTGAGAGATTTATTCACCACATCTACTTGTCCATTTTCTTGGGGATAGTAAGGGGAAGAATGACCATGCTTAAATCCCAATTTTGACGCTAACTCTTTCATCATTTCATTCTGAAAGTGACTGCCAGGATCAGTGACAATCTCTCTTGGGATTCTAAACCGAGCTATATTTTTTTTTAATACAACGAATGATGCAGTCTTACCATTAGATTTAATGGTAGGCATGGCCTCTTCCCATTTAGTGAAGTAATCTATTACCACAATGATATGTTGATGCCCCCCAACCGAAGTTGGGCTAGAATCCATAAAATCTACCCCCCACTTGTTGAAGGGAACGATGGTGACGACTGGGTGAAAAGGGGTTGGGTGTGAGCACATTTTCCGAGTGAACACCTGGCAAGGGTGACACTTCTTGACTGCTTCAACACAATCTTTAAAAATTGATGGCCAAAAATAACCAGCTTGCAATATTTTT
>JASDQU010306442.1:98804-122307 GCA_032191745.1 Picea mariana | reverse complement strand
GGTGCTAGAGTTAGGCCCTAGCTAGTGGTCATTGGTAGAGGTGCTAGCAAGGAAGGGGCCATACCCATATCTCACTCTTGGGTATCGAAGGTTTGGACTCGAGGGTATTCAATTCACAAACTAATGAGATCAAGAGTCACAAAAGGTGCTTGAACTAAGGCCTAGGTTGTGGTCGTGTGGAGGTGAAGACTCACACCTGGTGCACATGGTTCAGGTAGAGTTTGTGAAGGACTGGTGGATTGGATTTGTTTAAGGTTTCAGCAAGCAACCAAAGGAGTCGCTTCATACCGAGGGGAATTTAGAATGATTCTATGTGGATCTCAGACAGAGGGTTGGGGGTCTGCGTAAGTGTGGTATCAGAGCCTAGAGCAAATTTTTTGCTTTCTGTAGCAGAGAGAAGGGAGAAATTTTACAACCATGCTACCAAGAATAAGAGATAGGAAAATACCTAATCCAGTAGAGGAAAGAGAAATGTCGAGAAGAAGAGACATGAAAATACCTGATCTAGCAGTGGAAAGAAACATGAGTGAATTTCATGCCAGACTTGATGCTATGGAGACAGCACAGAGGCGCACAGTTGACGCTGGAGATATCAGCGAAGATGAAAGTGAAAATGAAGCTAGAAACGAAGGAGAAGTAGTTGCAGTCGAAGATGTTACAGAAGAACACCTATTTAGGACTGTTGCAAGGATAGGTGCTAGAGAAAAAATGGACATTCCAGTGTATGAGGGAAACTTGGAGGTTGAAGAGCTTCTAGGCTGGATTAGAGCTCTAGACAAATATTTCGACTACAAGGATGTCAAGGAAGACAAGAAAGTCAAACATGTCATTACTAGACTTAAAGGGCATGCAACACTATGGTGGGATGAACTGTATACTAACAGACACTGCAAGGGAAACAAAAAAATCAAAAGCTGGGATAGAATGGTTGCAAAGATGAAAGTCAAATTCATATCTAGGGATTATCAAATCACTCTATTTTGGAGGATACATAATTTGAGATAGAAGTTGATGTCAGTGAAGGAATACACTGAAGAATTCTATAGGATAAACATCAGAGCAGGTCATCAGGAAAGCGATGATGAAAAAGTCACCAGGTACATGAATGGTCTGCGATATGACATTCAAGATGAGATGAGCATGATGACCATTCGGACTGTGGAAGATGATTATCAGATGGCTCTGAAAGATGAAAATAATCTGAGATGGAAGCAAGGTCAAAGAGGCCGATGTAGAAGTCAAGGCAGAGGCAAAACAGTTTCCCAAGACAGAACTCAGAAACCTAGGGAAGAGGGGAAGAAACCTCAACCTCAACCTGAGAGAGGAGGAAGCTCACAGGGAAAGCAATATGCTGATAGAAATACTTTTCCTTGAGCTAGAGGAAGAGGAAGAGGTAGAGGAGGTGAAGTGAAATTCTTTGTTTGTGGAAAAATTGGACATAAATTCTATGAGTGTCTAGATAAGAAGAAATATGGTGGTGAAACTCACATTGCCAAAGCTCAAGGATGGGATTTTGAGGTAGAAGATACTAAGAGTGGAAGATCCTTAATGATGAGGAAAGTTCTCTTGAAGCCAGAGAACCTAGCCCAAAGAAATAGTTTGTTTTAGACTACTTGCAAAACTAAGGATAGAGCATTCAAGGTCATAGTGGACAGAGGTAGCACAGACAATCTCATATCTACAGAGATGATAGAAACGATGGAGTTGGAGACTGTTGTACATCCAAGCCCATACAGAGTTTCGTGGCTACAAAAAAGACATCAGGTAAATGTCACTAAACAATGTTTAGTTGAATTTAAAATAGGAGGATATAAATATGAAATATTATGTGATGTCATCCCCATGGATGTTTATCATCTATTGTTGGGTAGACCATGAAAATATGATAGAAACGTGATTCATGATGGGAGAAAGAACACATACACCTTGGAAAAAAATGGTAGGACTCACATGTTGTTGCCGATTAAGGATAAAGAAGTGAAAACAGAAATGATCAACACTATACTTTTAATGAGTGGGAAGGAACTTCTTGATGAGGTTAAGAATAAGGAAGACACACAATTTATTGTGGTCAAGAAGCCCAAAATTGTTTTGACCAGTACGAGAATAGATGATCTACCAGAAGAAATCCAGGAGTTGTTGGGAGAGTTTGCTGATATAGTAGTGGACGAACTACCTTGTTCATTGCCACCTATCAGGAGTATAAGTCATCATATCAATCTTATACATGGAACCAGTTTCCCAAACAAAGCAACATATCAGTTGACACCGCAGGAAAATGAAGAAGTTAAGAGACAGGTCCAAGACTTAATGGACAAAGGATTGATTTGGGAGATATTGAGTCCATGCATTGTTCCGATAGTGCTCATCCCAAAGAAATATTGAGGCTGGAGAATGTGTACAGACTCAAGGGAAATCAACAAAATTACCATAAGATACAGGTTTCCATTGCCAACGATGGATGACTTGATGGATTGCTTGAGTGGAGAAATTTTTTTTTCAAAGATTGATTTGAAAAATAGGTATCATCAAATTCGAATGAGAAAAGGTGATGAATGGAAGACAACATTCAAGACAAATGAAGGGCTATATAAATGGCTTGTCATGCCATTTGGATTAACGAATGCGCCCAATACTTTCATGATATTGATGAACGACGTCCTGAAGGATTTCATAGGGAAATTCATCATTGTATATCTTGACGATATATTAATTTTCAGCAAGACAAAAGAAGAACACTTAAAGCATCTAGTTGCAGTAATGAGGAGATTACAGTAGGAGAAATTGCTGATTAATATGAAGAAAATGCCATTTATTAGGACAAAACTCATTTATTTGGGTTTTGTTATCTCTGCAAATGAACTTAAAATGGATCCATAAAAGATGAGGATGATTAAGGGTTGACCATCGTTGAAGAGTGTATTTGAAGTGTGAATCTTCCATGGTTTGGCTAGCTTCTACAGGAAATTCATTCAAAACTTCATTGGAATTAGCACGTCAATGATGGATACAGTGAAGAAAAGACATAATCTTTTCACTGGATGGAGGAAGTAGAGAAGAGTTTCCATTTGTTGAAGAAGAAGATCATTGAGCAACCAATTCTGGTTTTTCCATATTTTGGCAAGACATTCTAGGTCAGGTGTGATGCGAGTGGATTTAAAATTGGAGTGGTCTTGAGCCAAGACGACAAGTTGGTCACATATTTCAGTGAAAACCTTAATAAAGCAAAGATTAAGTACTCCACATATGACAAACAATTCTATGTCGTCATATAAGCATTGAAGAAATGGAGACATTATTTGGTTCTTAAGGAGTTTGTTTTGTATAGTGATAATCACGCTTTACAATTTGTGACTTGACATAAGAAGTTGAACCAAAAGCATGTTAAATGGGTTGACTTCATGTAGAATTTTACTTTTGTGACTAAGCATATTTCTGGAGTTGCTAACAAAGTTGTTGATGCTTTGAGTAGGAAATGTTTGCTTATGCAGGAATTCAGATTCAAGACTTTGGGTTTTGATAACCTCAAAGAAATTTATAGGGATGATCCAGATTTTAAGGAGGCATATGGGGCATCTAAGAATCCAATTCTTAGGGATAGAAGTCAATGGACTGAATACATGATCCAAGATGGATTATTGTTTAGGGGAAATCAACTATGTATTCCGAAATGCTCCATGAGGGAGAATTTGTTGAAGGAAAAACACAATGGAGGATTGGTCGGACATTTAGGTCATGATAAAACATTCTCAAAGATGAATGGCTCATATTTTTGGCCAGGGATGAGGATGGATGTAAGGAAATTTGTGGATAGGTGCAGAATTTGTTAGCACATGAAAGGAAAAAGGTAGAACATAGGGTTATACCAACCGTTACACATACCTGAAAGGCCATGGGATGCAATGAGCATGGATTTTATATTGGGACTACCAAGGACCCAAAGAGGATGTGATTTTATCTTTGTGGTAGTTGACATATTTTCAAATATGGAACATTTCATACCATGCCAGAAAACTAGTGATGCAACTCATATTGCGAACCTGTTTTTCAAGGAAGTTGTCAAAATTTACGGTTTTCCAAGGAGTATTGATTCTGATCAAGATACCAAGTTCGTGGGACATTTCTGGAGGATCTTATGAAATAAGTTGGGGACAATTTTGTCTTTTATCTCAGCATATCATCCTCAGACGAATGGACAAACAGAAGTCCTGAACAGGAGCTTGGGTGATTTGTTGAGAAGCTTAGTAACTGAACACCATAGTCAGTGGGATCACATTCTACCATAGGTGGAATTCAATTACAATGACTCACTCAATAGAAGCACAGGGCAGAGTCCATTCTAGATTGTATATGGAATGCAGCCAAGAGGAGTTTCTGAATTGAAAGATTTGGAACAAAATGAATTTAGGAGTGCTAGTGTAGAGGACTTTGTAGAAGGAATGAAGGAGCTTCACAGCCGAATCAAAGAGCGATTGCAAAGTTCAAGTCAAGAATACAAGCGGAGAGTAGATCAACACAGGTGAGAACTTTAATTTGAAGTTTGTGATATGATTCTTGCACATATGAGGAAGGAGAGGTTCCCAAGGGGAATGTACAACAACCTCAAGATGAAAAAGATTGGACCATGCAAGGTCATAAGGCAATTTGGGGCAAACTCATATGAGATTGAATTACCTGAAGGGGTCAAAATCTCACGGATATTCAATGTCACAGATTTGTACCCTTACAGAGATTGAGAAGTAGAAGTAGAGGATGAGCAAGAAGAAGTCCAATGGACAAAACAAATGGCTGTAGCTGAAAAACCATAGATGAAAAGCATAATTGACAAGAGGATTAGCAGAAAGACTAGGAGAAAGGAGTGTTTTGAATACTTGGTCAAATGGAAGGGACATCTAGTTGAAGATGCCAGTTGGGAGGATGAAGTAGCAATTCAAAAGCATGGACAGACTGTGCAAGAGCTCATGAACAGGAGTTCATGAAAATTTTCAAGCGAGAGAGTATGATGAAGGAGCATCATACAAAGCCAAAGCATGTGCTTGGCCAAAGGAACAACTAAACGAGCGGATGAAAAAGGGCACATTTTTATGAAAATGTTTTGAATTTTGAAATATGAAGCATTAATGTAATAGCAAGGAGAAGCGTACTTACATTTATGTCTTGGAGATATGAACAGATCTGGAGAAATTATTCTCATCTTTTGGATGTAATAGGAATTTAAGTTAGTTAATGAAAGTAGGTAGATTTGATTTAATAGATTAGATAGTTTAGAAACATAGGAGGTAAAATGGATATAGACACCCTCAGCCTTGTATCATGGTATTATTATGATCATTTAGATTTGATAATCTAGAGAGCTATAGCAGAGAGTAGTAGAGAAGAACCCATGTACAGGAGCACTTGAGTTAATATATGAAGCTTTGACTCAATTTTCATGGTGCTATGATGCTTACTGTTTACATTTGTTAAATGCTATGTTTACAGCTGTTTTGTTTCTTTGTTATGCATTAATTCCAATGTTGTATTGTGTCTATGATTTCATATTGAATGTATGAAGTCTAAGAGAGAAGAATAATGAGTTTCAATTGTTTCTCTTCTTGATAATTTCCTGCAAGGAGTGCAGTGAATGTCCGCAAGGTGTGCGTTGACGAATGTATGAGTTTTATCTTAGAAAGCTCAAGAGAGATACCATTGTTCTCATGCCAGCAGAAGTGCAGGTGAGGAATAGAGTCATGCAAGGCGTGTGCAGGTTGGTGGAACCCTTATAATTTATCAACTAAGGTGAAGGTCAAAGGACTACTATTGCAAACAGTATACAGGGTCGAAGACTCAAATAACTAGAGGTTATTTGAAATTTTTTCGGAAGGAGTGTGGGAAGGAACCTTTTGGAAGTATTGAGTTTGCAAGTGAAATCTCAGGAGAGATAACGCCTTCGAAGAGTTCAAAGGTAGACATAGATTGAAACCGTCGCATGGAAATTAAGTTCAGAAGGGATAACACTCAGTCATTGGGCATAAGTCATTGAGTAGTGAATCAGGCGGTTAGAATTCTTTGTGGAGAGCTTGCGAAATCACAAGGACCGTGGGATCCAGTGGAGCTATAAGGAGGTTAGGAGGTGGATGAACTCACCACCCTAATATCAAGAATCAACGTGAACCATTGATCATGGTCAATAAGAGCCGTTGATTTCGATTCAACCAACGTCATTGGATCATTTCACGAACTTGGTTTTCATAAGTTTGGAGAGAAGACTAAAATTATTGGTTTTGCAAAGTTGTGAGTTGCAAGGAATAGAGAAGGAGATCCAAACCATTGGATCCAAGCCACAGGGGAACCATTGGATCAGAACCTCTATGTGGTATTGCATATTGAGGGTTCGGGGGTTGAAAGGATTTCTTTTCGACTGCAGAAGTCATGAAGTGCCGAGTGTGGAGGGCTTGTATAGACATGTAGCACATCTATTAGGTGGGTTTGCGTGCTTGACAGCTGGTGTAACATCAAGCACCTAGGGAAAAGTGGAAGTGATGATAGGTGGAGGACACACGTTGCCTAGGAAGGAGTCAACCCATTGTTGACTTATCACATCTCAGGGATTTGCAAAAGAGGAGCACGAGGGCTCAACACTCCAACTCATGAAGTTGAGAGTTCTGAGGGGTTCTAGAGTTAGGCCCTAGCTAGTGGTCATTGGTAGAGGCACTAGCAAGGAAGGGGCCATACCCATATCGCACTCTCGGGTATCGGAGGTTTGGAGTCAAGGGTCTTCAATTCAAAAACTAGCAAGATCTCAAGTCACAAAAGGTGCTTTTGCTAAGGCCTGGGTTGTGGTTGTGTGGAGGTGAAGACTCACACGTGGTGCACATGGTGTAGGTGGAGTTTTTGTGAAGGACCTGTGGATCAGATTCGTTGAAGGTTTCAGCAAGTAACCAAAGGAAGCACTTCATCCCGAGGAGAATTTAGAACAATCCTGTGTGGATCTCGGACAGAGGGTCAGGGGTCTGCGTCATTCCCTCACNATTCAAAATGCCTGTCGAAAGGGAAATCTACAATGATGGAAATCTACTCCAAATCAGATGCAGATCCATTCTATCATTAGCCCATTAATGACAACCTTATCTCTAACTTGTGTGAAGGAATATATTTCTCCTTCTAACTTGTCTTCATTAAATGTCTAGATCTTGTCTTGGATTCTTGAGGAAAAATGAGAGGGTGACACCTCTCCTTCCTTGAATGTGAATCATGTATGAAATATGACTGGCATGTGCTGAGGTGGAGCGATGCTCCTACATCATTCTCCACGACTACGAAAATCATGAGCTCCTGCTCATGAGATTTTTAGCATGGTTGAAATCCTCCTGGATCCCAAAATTTCTCTTCAAGCTATCTCTCGGATCCTCTACTTCGCTACTCCTTCTTCTGCATCATCCTTGTTTCTCATGAAAGTTTCATGTTTCCCAGCTTCCTCATGCTGACCAATTCCTCTGTTGACTCCAACATCATTGTCCTTATCTTCTCAACTGCTTCATCGAAATTCTCTATCCGCTGGCCCTTCTGCTATAGACTAGCTTGCCGCATTTATTCTCTTGTGAATGGGTAAGTCATGCTAATTTCCTATGATATCTTATTCATATCTGGTGGCCTTGACTTTCCACTCTCCTATATTCTCCACTTCTGCAGTCTTAATATTGAACTGTCATTCAACTACTTCCTCTGACAGTTTGACCCATGTCATTCCCTCGACTTGTTTTGTTATAGTTTCCACCAACTGCAACCTATGCTGGCATATATCCTTCGGCATGAATATCTCTCGACAACCACCTTATGGTTCTAGATTTCTCTACCAATCCTCCAGTTCCTTTAACTCCAATTTCCATTGAGTGAGAAAATCAACTGGGCGTTCACCTTTTGTTGGGACAAACATCAATACTGTTCCTCTTATTCCATGACAGTCTCATCTTGTTGTCCTCCTGTTGCCTCTACAACTTCTATGCTAGCCTCTTCTCATCCACTTGGTAAGAATATCTCGAATCCTCCAATGATCAGAATGCTCCCTCGATCCTTCTCTTCGATGGTGGAAGTTTTCAACTTCTCATCATCTTCATTCACACAGATCGTACCTCCATGTGAATCTCCATTTGAGTGAGGTATTCCTTCTACCTCCTCTCAGTATATCAACATCCTCTGACATGAACTCCTATTTGAGCCTGTATTTTTGTCCTTTCCCACCTAGCAATCTGGGATGTCTCCTCTACCCACCTGACATTTTGTGATATCCACTGATCCCTTCTCATTTCCCACCTGGAAATCTATGAGACTCTTTCTAGATCTCTTTCCCTTATGACTGAGTTTTTCAGCATGCCCTAGTCACCTATTTAACTTTTGTTTTTGCTTTCTGGTGAACAACTTCTAAACAAGCCATCTGGTTGTCCTCTTCAAATGCCATTCATACCTTCAACATACCTTTCAATCCTGCTGCATATTGAATGAAAGATTCTCCATCTATGCTCAGATTTCACTGAGATCCTTGTCCATCTTTGTCTTTCTCTTCTATGGGTAGACTCTCCCTTGACCGCACTCATGACTTCCAACAATCACCTTGCTTCATCTACAACTCATCTAGCTGCTTATCATATGTTTCACACCTTGCAACAGTTTCAATAGACCATCACACTTTGTCCCCTTTGCCTACAATATGTAGACAAAAAAATATCTAATACCACTCTCGTGGTATCATACTATCTCCATTTTATCCTTCTTCACCTGCTATCTATGGGTGAAATCAATCTCTGATACCACTCTGGTACCAAACTATCTCCTTTGGCTCCTCCTTCACCTGCTATCTATGGGTGAAATCAAGCTCTGATACCACTATTGCATCATACTATCTCCTTTGTTTCCTCCTTCACATGCTATATATGGGTGAAATCAATCTTTGATACCACTTTGACGTGACCTCCCGGTCTAGGATCGTTCATTGTGTTGAGTCAGAGAGAGTCTTTAGATTCCTCCCTGTAACCCGAATATTCTATTGTAGGTCCTTCCTTCTATGGAGTAGGTTATATAGCACCCATAGACCCTCTCCTTATCATTTTCAACTCTCGACACCACTGCTGCTAGATTTCCATGCTAGGCTCCCTCCTCGATGTGACCATAGAATATGATCATGGGCCAGCTCCCTTCGCAACCCCGCACTTTGGAACTTTCTCTAGCGACTTGCTCCTCTTTCTCGATTCCTGAATTTACAAATAATTCAGTACCAATATATGGTCCATGTTCATCTCGCGATCAACAACTATGATCAATTACGTGAACTCGGACTTTGCGAGTTCCTGTCTCAGGTGTTCCCTCTTGGAATTTCCTGAAGTATGTAGAACTCTACCATTTGTCCTCTGGATCCAAGGGTCTAGAATGAAATCTATCTTCATGACTTCACGAAGATCATTGTTTTCTCTCGATAAACCTTACAAAGTTCTTCCTCCTGAACCTCTCGATCTTCTTCTACTTGTCTCCTCCTCGATGATGAATGATCTCTCCATCTTCAGGACTTCTGCAAGTCCTCGACTTCTTTTTACCCTTAGAAAAATTTCTCCCTTTCGAGACTTAGGTTGTTCTCGAAACACCTTCTGCACTACTTGAAGAATTATGCATAGACTTCCTTTTGCGACTTTGCTCGGATTGAAAACTTCTAAGGTTCCCAGTTCCCTTGCATCATTCAGTGGACTTCTTCGCCCCCCCCCTAGCAGTCTCTCACTCTTCCTCCTAATCTTCTAAGATGAATTTGCAACACCTTGGGCACACTCCTTGCACTTGGCTCGGTTCCTTGACAACTTCTCCCTTCTCCTTATGGAAAGGTTTAAGGCATCTCCCTTCCTTTGTCGACGAACTTCTTGCAAATCCTTCCTTCACTATAATGTTCAACAATTTTGGGGTTCTCCAACACATCCAACTGTGTTTATTCTGTGTATGATCACACTAGCTCGATTCCCTCTTAGAAGAGTAATTCAAAGTGTTCAATAAATCTAAACTATTCTTTCTCCCACACAGTCTGTCTTTCCAAGAAACTTAACCACCTTGAAATTTCTCTCTGAGTTTGTAAATTAATATGTTGTGACCTCCTGGAAGCTTCTCTTCTAATGCCACTGAGTTTAGACATGCACTCCTTGCATCGGATCATAGAGTTTCATGTCTCTGTCGCACACTCCTTTCACTTAGCCTAGAGAACCAGACCTAACTCAACACACTCTTGGATAGGAAAATATATCTCTATCCCTGCAAATGATTTCTAAAATTTATCTACATTTCACAAACATGCAAATGACATCCATTACACAACATCCATTACAAAAAAATGTAGAAGAGGAAAATTGTCATTTTCTATTCATGGTTGAATTCCAAATTACAGTGGTGGAGTCTGAGCTACAACTGAGTCTCGGCTCTATGTATCTTTCCCTATAATCCGACTAGCTCGTCTAACCCAAAACAACCTAGCCTCTACTTTTCTTACAATACAAAGATATATGCAAGACGGGATATATGATCTTCCCTCGCAATCTTAAACTAGTGGTGTCAAATCACCATTCAAAATTCCTCTCGAAAGGGAAATTTACAATGATGGAAATCTGCTACAAATCAGATGCAAATCCATTCTATTGTTAGCCTATTAATGGTGACCTTATCTCTAGCTTATGTGAAGGAATATATTTATCCTTCCATATGTTTTTCATTAAATGCCTAGATCTCATCTTGGATTGTCAAGGAAAAATGAGAGGGCGGCACCTCTCCTTCCTTGAATGTGCATCATGAGTGAAATATGACTGGCGCGTGCTGATGTGGAGCGATGCTCCTACATAAAAAAGGTTACAAAATTTCAAAAAATGATAAATGAAGAGAAATAAATTTGATTTTTGGCTGTGGATGAATGTTGAAAACAACACTGTCTTCAACATGTGGGTAGGAAGGCCATTGCACTTTCTAGAAAGGGTATGGAAGACATAAAAAAAAATTGTATCAGGGAAATTTTCTTGAATTCCCTTCTTTCAAATGCAGTCATGTCAAAAGGTCATGTCCATGGAATACCTCCTATTGTTGGAAAAGTAAAGGAAATGATATTTAATTGTAATATTATTTGTAAGACAGAGTGGTACAATATACATAAGATTCCTCAAATAACATTCTATAACTACCAATATTTTTTCCATCATGGACATATCAAGTCCATTCATGGTAACACCAACACATGTAAAGCATGTGCACATACCATGGGAACCATAGAAATATTACAAATAATTGTAATGGATAATTTAGAGTATTCACCAAATGAAACATGTCAAGTTGAAGAATATGGAAGGTATGATCCTCAAATATTGTTTCCTTCTACTTACACACAAACATGTTTGTTAAATGATATCAATGAGGTTCTTCAAAATATCAATTACCCATCAATATCAAAACCAACAATTATAAATATATATAATACTCATTTTCGAAATGTGGCATTCTCAAAGAATACCAACTTCATTAAATACATTGAATGCATTATGTTGAAATCACAGATGAAGTCAACAACTATGAAAGAGTTGTAAGAGAAGGCATGAGGTAGATTGAACAAACATAACAATATTGTTATGTGTGGAATATATTTTTATTGTTCCCACAAAATTATGTTAGAGTGGTTTCCGATTATTATTTGATCATTATCCATGATAAAATGGACAAAACAAAGACTTCAATCCCCAAGGCTACGTGTAAAATCAAAATATATTGCATGAACAAACTTGGGTTTCTCATTGACAAGTATGTTAACACATGGGAATAAGGTAGGAGGTCTTGATCATTTTCCCTGCCATTTGTACATATGGTATCACAATTTACCATTATATCCTTTGCAAATTTCTCGAGGGACCTTGAAGACCAACACCTTGATATGTATGGTGATTTTCTTTATGAAAGTGGAAGTTCTAGAAACCCACTTTCAACTGAATTACTAGACAATTATATTCACTCAAAATGTAGAGTGTACAAGGATGCTTTTCTATATTGTGGAAGATTAAAAAAAATAAAATGTTTATTTTAAAACAGTTCCTCCACATTTGTTCTTATAGTTGTACAATGTAGAAAGTGATTAAAGAATGTATTCCAACTTGAAAAGTAAAGACATTTATTGTTTACCTAAAATGATAGATACATATCACACTATTGAAGAAAAATGAGTGTTTCCACCTACACTTGATTGACAAGGTGTATGACTTCAAAATTTTCCTTAATGGATACATAAAGGAGGGAAACAATGCACTAGTCGGACACCTTAATGTTCATTATTTCCAATTTCTTGTACTCGATGATGTTTTACTACTAAGGTACAAAGAATCTATTAGGCATATGGAGTGGTCATAACCAATTGTACTGTGGAATATAGATGAGGAAGGTCGACCCAAATTTCCCACGGGGAAGCCATCTTACTTAGGTAACAAAGATAATGATGTCTATTTAAAAGAACTAAAGTAGGGAATAACATCATACATAAAAATGTGGAAAGGCACTATTGGCAATGATGATTAAGCAATTGTTATAGAGGAATGGAAAAACAAAGTAGAGTATTGGGAAATAGTTCTTGATACATTAGATGAAATCTACAATGATCATACAATAATGGAAGGAAGTGATTCATCTTCTAAGGATTTTTGGCCCARGACAAGGAAAATTTCCAATGCTAAACACAATGCACTCCATGTAATCTCAAGTATTATGGATGAGGATTTTGATAATGTGACAAATGAACAATTGTATGTTGGACCCAAGTACAACAAGAAAAATCCATCATTCTATCATATGATTGATGTTGAGAAATGAAATATGTTGCTAGTTAGATTAGGAAATGAGGATGAAGGGGAGATGATTTGGATGGGAAAACACACCTTTAATATCTTCCAAGATGATCAAAGTGAGACTCTTCATGTGTAGGTGGATTGATGGAAGCCTAAATCAGGGAAATACAAGTGAAAAATATTAGAACAATATTAGGTACCAAATCCTAATGACACTGAACTTAGATCTATTCTAATTCATACAATAGTTTGGGTATGGATGCCATAGAAAGAACATTGATAGAAGAACAAAATAAATAAACGTGGTATAAAAGTTGTACTTGATCTGATTGAGATAATACAATGAGATCATGTGGAGATGATCCATAAATGTCATTTTTTCCTTTGAAAGATCTACCAATATACGCAAAGATACAATTTTCAATATTTATTGTATATCAAATGTTATCTTCATATTATCTTTTGAGGATTTTTGTATTATTTACTACATATATGCAAATTTTGGTTCAACTTCAATGTATTGATGTGACGATTTTTTATGCAAATTACATGACACCATTCAAAATTTAACTTTTCAATGCTTTGTTTAGATCAATATAACTTTTCACTATGTCAAGCTTCCATAATCAAATCCAATAACTCACTTAAAAACATTTTCTAGAATTGGTATATTAAAACTATATTGAAGTAGGTAATTGATATTATTTTCAATATAAAACAGTTAAACACTTCATGAATAAATACTAGACAAGTATTGCAATATAGTCTGAAGTGAGTTTTCCCTAGCACTTCTTATTATATTTGCTTTAAATTAAATTGTACTACTATGTTTCATTCCAATTGATAATAATTTTATTTTGATAGCTGTTGAGATCAATTCCTACTTTTGAAAATTCCTTTCCCTTTATATTTTACCAACTTCCTTTTTCCATTTCTTTCCCATCTTCTATACCGACCCTTTTTTCCATTTTTCCCTTTTTCCCTTCTTCTATCCATTTCTAGTTACCATGTACTTAGTCATATTTCAAAAATTGATCGATTCGCAGATTCTCGGGTTGACAGGTTCATGAAAAACTCCATATTCAAAATTATTCTTGTTCGTCCCCTACATATTCATGCCTTTCCAAATATGAATTAAGTATGGTTTAATAATAATAACTGATCATGAAGGCTACGAAAATATCGTCAATAATAGTGAAGGGCTCGAGGAGATTTATCATTAAATTGAATTAAAACACTATTTTCCAAAAATTATATTATTGTCATCCCTCTGAAAATATTCATTTCAAGTTATTATCAAACTGAAATAATACTCTCATCAACCTATGGAAGCAACAACTAGACATAACTTTTGTGGTGATACTCTAAATATCTTTGGTCATGAAGACCATAAATTTCAGTGGTCCAGAGCATATTCATATTACCCCTCTCCTCTTGCACAAAAAGACGTAATCTAGGCATATGAAATCACTCATGCAAGACGTGTCCCTGAGGTCTTTGATTGTAAATAACTTGCTGCATGTTGCATGGATAAGTACATGACAAGCCAAAGAATTATACAAATCTAAGGTCATTCTCTGATTTCCCTTCCACCGCAAGTCTTTCACAAGATGTTGAAGCTCACACAATCGCCGCTTACCTTCAAAGGAGAAGACCATAGATATTTATTTAAGAGACATAATAATGGCCTTGAACTCTTGCCTGAATATTTGGAGAATCTTGCGTCTACTCTAGAAGATGTAATGAGGATCCAAGTCTTCTCTTTTAAAACCCCCTTTTGAGAAATCACATGGTTTTTTACCAAGTTGACAGGTTAGGAAAGCACTTCTACCATTTATTGCATGATTCTGTATATTTATATTTTACAGTAAGAAAACGGGACATCTTTCACTGGGGAAAATGGATTTCTATCGAAATCACGTCTCAGTTAACTCACTATGAAAAGGATAAAAAATTATTTATGGAATCCTATATGATATTCACTATAGTGTATTGTTGTCAATTCCCAAAATTGACCGTAAGTAAGAGGGTGAATCATGAAATAGATCTTGTTACCTTCTGGTATTAGAAATTATGGAGACACAAAACCGATTTGTATTTTTATGAAGTCTATAATGATGTTGTCTCAATGTTCAAGAGCCTGTATTTGAGAGAGAATACTTCAAGGATATCTAACTAGGAAATACAACTTTTGGATACATTTTTTCCACGAAAAGAGGAAAAATCAATTCATCCCCTTGCCATGGAATATTGGATATTTCGTATTCAAGAAACATAAATAAAATTGATAAGTTTTCAAACCACTTCAACAATGTAAATCTAAAGTATGCCAAAAAGATAAATGGGTTTGATCCTAACAAAATATTTGTAGAAAATGTGATGTCAATAGGATTCAGTAACTTGTTCATCCATACTATCTTGAATTAAGAAGAAGATAACACCCAAAGTTTCCTTGTACACAGTGTTGGTGACTTAGAAACAATACTCAATACTAACAATTTTTATAAGAAAAAAGGAAAAGGGTCCTAGTGAAAGGAGCGTCTAGTCTCTAGTTGTTACTACCAAAACTACCAAATATCGAAGTAATGCTCCAATGACTCGTCTAGTTAGGAATATTTCCAACAATAGTTCAAGCGATAGAGGAGATAAGAATCCTCCCCATTGAAAAATCGAGAGCTCACATAAGCTCCCTATGAGAAAAAAGAGAAAGAATTTAGTGCAAGAGGAAGAAGACAATCTTATAGAAAATGACATCAATAGATTTTATCTGGAAGACGTGGAGATCGAGGTAGATATTGAGAAAAAGTTTCCCATAGTTAATCAACTTGGAAATATGGCCCAAAAGAATTCATCATTAGAGATCATTGCAAATGAGACCTTCAGTGAAGAAGAGTTATTTACTTTCCAAAGTGATTTTTTTGATAAGGAATCTAAAAAATTGATTGTATAAATAGGTTATCAGAAAAATAAGAAGGGAAAATATCTCTCATAGGTTGAACTGAAAGACATGTGGCCATCCCAAATATCTAAAATTCATAGAGAAACCGGGGATTCTCTTGATGATTGTATTGATGGCCTGGAAGCAGAAAAATCTAAGTTAAAATAAAGGATCAAAGATTTGAAAAATGCCTTATTACCTCTTACAATGCTTGCAAGTCCTTCGTCGATGGTCAAACCAACCACACCCACCATTAAGGTGAAAGGATATTATATTCTACTCACAACAGTACAAAGTTATGTAGAAAATAATATTAAGAAGAGAATGTAACTAATAATAGAAGCATGGCAAGTATAAAAAAATATTGTTTCTTTTGGCTCAAGGGTAAATGGTTTTCATGAATATTTGCAAGTTGATTTGAATAATGATGTAACATCACGCTCTTGTGAGAACATGTTATTGAATTATTCTTTGAGGACACTTGCATGCAAGTGATCCAATTATGGTACATGGTTATTTGTTTCACTTATCGGTTCTTATGATGATGTTGATGGCTTATGATTTTATGTTATTTGATATATGCGTATTGACAGATGCTATTGACAAATTTCCCTAAGTGTGAAGGACACTTGATGAATTGTGGATCTCGAGGGAATTAATGGATCTCCTTGGACTCTAGATTGAGTCAGGGAGTGGAGTTTATTGGTTTGAGTATTTATTTATGCATGTGTGACATATGATCTATTATAGTATGATTTTTTATATGGATCACTGAGAGTGTTTGATTGATGGATGTCGGATGATGATTTATTTCTAATATGACTCACATAAGGAGTAAAGGGGCCTTGCACATAGACCATATATTGAGGGAGAGGTGTGGCAGATTCCCTGTCACAACCTACTAGAACTCTCATTGTGGATCAAATTGTAGGTTAACGATTACCTAGTTCGAGAGGCCCACAATGTCGTGAGGGAAGCCTAAGACAAAAAATCACTAATATTTCTAAGAGGCATGCAATAAGGAAGTGTGATTATTCCTTAGAATCCATTATTGTCTCACAAGGTGATGCAGGAGCATCGCAAGCAAGCAAAGTGGAGGAAATATGGATACAAACCAACGCACATTTTGAATATATTTTTAATTTTAAAAAGATGGCACATTAATGTTTTGGGGATTGTAACGCAGATCTTGAGCGTTTTCTCTCATCTACTGGTTGTAGATAATGAATGTAATGAATGTAAATTATATGTAGGCTTTAATTCAATTAGATAGATTAGAATTGTAGGAGGGAAAACTCGAGGAAGCTCCGTCGTATGTATGGTATTGTATCATTATTCTCAATAGAGAGAGTAGTAGAGTAGTTAGAATCTGTAGAGAAAGAGAGCATAGGAGAGCAGAGAAGAACATATATTGTAGAATTTGTATGAGAATATAGTTTTTGCTATTGAAATCCATGTAAAAAAGCACTTAATTTAATATAATTATGCTTCGATCCAATTTCATGGTGTTGTTATGGTCACTGTTTGCATCTATTGAATGATATGTTTACAATTTGCTTATATACTCTGTTTGCATTTGTTTCAATGCTTGTATGTATGATTTCATGTTGAATGTATGAAGTCTTTGAGAGGGAGACTATGATTTCCAATTGTTTATCTTCCTAAGAATTACTACAAGGAGTGCAGTGAAGGTCTGCAAGGAGTGCATTGACGAGATTCTAGGTTTATCTCAGAAAAGATTAGGAGGGATACTTTTGTTTTCATACCAGTAGAAGTGCAAGTATAAAATAGAGATGTGTAAGGTGTGCGTAGGCCAGTTGAAGTCTTAGACTTTTCCAACCCAAGTGAATGGTCGAAGGATTTTTTTTGCAAGGAGAGAATAAAGATGGAAGACATCAGATAATCAACGATCATCATGAAGGTCACAAGGAGTGCATGCAATAATTCCCTAGAATCCTTGAGTTTTTAGAAAGAACCAAGCTCAGAAGGGATAGAGACTTCAAAGAGTTCAAAGGAAGGACGAGGTTTGGAGTCACATCACACAAATCAAGCTCAGGAGGAAAGACATTGAGTTATTTGGCCAAGAACATCGAGAACCTAAATGGATGGTGGAAACTCTCAGAGGGAGAAAATATGATACCTGTGGAAAGTTAGGCCTAGTGGAGTTGCAGGGAGGATAAAGGAGAGAGTATTTCAACACTCACAACTTCAGGAGGGATAGAAGCCGTTAAATCCAGAGGAGCGAGAGCCGTTGATTTGGCGCTTTGAAATTTTTTCATTTCGGGAGTCGGAAGTGTAGAGGAAACAACTATTCGAAAGTCGTGATACATGAAATCCCAACATAATATGAACTGTCAGATCATGTAAGGTTCAGGACCATTGATCTGTAGCAAAGAAGTCACGAGTTCGAACTTCGAGGAAGAAGGGAAGAGTTGCATCCCAAACTCACAAGTTGCAAAATCCTGACGCACTCGGAGGTGGACCCTAGGATTTGACCGGAGGTCATATGGTTGAGGCATAAGGGAGAAACTAAGGACCCGTTAGTGCTTTTTGGGGTTTTTGGATTAGAAGGAATTTGGATCACTCATAATAGAAATTGTGAAGTCACGAAATCTGAAAGACCTTTTCGAGTTAAGTCAGTGGTCACATCGGGTGGTTAGGTTGAGTGAAGGTTCGCACCTTGTGCTTGTTCATGTGGGCATAACTCCTAATAAAGACCTGTGGTATTATATGAATTGAAGGTTTCAGTGGGCACCAAAAATCCATTTTGGCTCAGGGGAATAGGAAGGCCCAAAGACCGGGAATTCATGCAAAACATGTTGAGGTAGGGGTGCTGTGTCAGGTGGTTTCAGAGCCTTAGCTAACAATCATTGTTTTCTGTAACTAAGAGAAGACAAAAGGAAAGTTGGAATTTGAATTCTTTGTGGAGAATATTGAAACAATGTCACCAAGAAGTAGTCAAGATAGATCCATGCTTGATCCAATTATGGAAAGAGAAATGAGAGAACCTCGTGCTCGATTGGATTCTATGGAGACAACACAGAGACAAACAACTGATACTTGAGATATAATTGAGGTCGAAAGATAAAATGAAGATATAGCCGAAGAAGAAGTTGTAGTCGAAGATGATGCAAAGGAATGTATATTTAAAGTTGTTGCAAGAATAGGTTCCAGAGAAAAAATGGACATCTCGATGTATGAAGGCAACTTAGACGTTGAGGAGCTGCTAGATTGGTTTAGAGCTCTGGATAAATATTTCGATTATGAAGACATCGAGGAAGATAAGAACGTCAAACATGTTGTCACTAGACTAAAAGGGCATGCACCACTGTGGTGGGATGAACTGCAGGCTGATAGGCATTGCAAAGGAAATCAAAGAATCAAAAGCTAGGATAGAATGGTAGTAAAGATAAAAGCCAAGTTTATACCCAGATATTACCGAATTAATCTGTTTCGAAAAATGTAAAATTTGAGACAGAAAGGGATGATAGTGAAGGAATACACTGAGGATTTTTATACACTCAACGTTAGGGAAAGTAGTCATGAAAGCGATGATGAAAAAGTTGCCAGATACATGAATGGATTGATATGTGAAATTCAATATGAGATGAGCATGGTGACAATCAAGAATGTGGAAGATGCTTGTCAAATTTCTTCAAAGGAAGAAGTAAAATTGGCCCAAAAGCAAGGTCAAAGGGGCAAAGGTAGAAGTCAGAGTAGAGGAAAAGCGGTTTCCCAAGACACATTGCAAAATCCCAAGGATGAAGAGAATAAACCTCATAACCACCCAGAAAGGGGAGGAAGTTCACAACGAAGAAAATATGCCGATAGGAGCACTTTTCCTTGAGCAAGAGGAAGAGGAAGAGGCAAAGGAGGTGAAATAAAGTGTTTTGCCTATCGAAATATTGGACACAAATCGTGGGAGTGTCCCGATAGAAAATGAGATGGAGGAGGAGAAGCTCACATTTCAGAAGTGCAAAGGAAAAATGTTGAGGCATAAGATGCAGAAGGCAGAAGATCCTTAATGATGAGGAAAATTCTCTTGAAGCTAGAAAAAGAGATGGAGAATCCAGTCCAGAGGAATAGTTTGTTTAGGTTTGCTTGCAAAACCAAAGATAGGGCATGTAAGGTAATAGTTGATACTAGAAGCACGAATAATCTAGTATCCACAAAGATGGTGGAAAACATGGAATTGGAGACATTTGCACATCCGAGCGCATATAAGGTTTTGTGGTTGCAAAAAGGACATCAGGTAACAATGACTAAACAATGTTTAGTTGAATTCAAGATATGGGGATATAGAGATGAGATCTTATGTGATGTTATTCCCATGGATGTCTATCATCTTTTGTTGGGGATACTGTGGAAATATGACAAAAATGTTATTCATGATGAAAAAAAAAACACATACACCTTGGATAAGAATGGTACAATGCATATGTTGTTGCCAATTGAAGACAAGAAGGTGAAAGAAGAAAGAAGAAATACTATACTTCTCATCAGTGGGAAGGAACTTCTGGATGAAGTCAAGAAGGATGAAGAAATGTAGTTTGTTGTGGTGAGAAAACCTACCGTCATCTTGACAAGTACCTCAATAGATGATCTACTAGAGGAAATTCAGGAACTATTGGAGAATTTCGCTGATATAGTGGTGGATTGCAACGACCTCCTCGTTACGACAACAACTCTGTTAACAGGTGCAAATTTTTTTTTATTTTTATTTTTTTGTTAAGGTGTGTGTGCGTGTGTAGAAGTAACAGACACACTTGACTCTACGTCGCCATTCGACAACCAACAAGACGCAACCACGATGTTCATCACAAGAAGACTGAAGGCACACAACGAGTAACAGCAAGCCATAAAGGACCATAGACATAAGGTGCACAACGCAAACGTTTAATGAAATACTGGGTTATGCACATTATGAACACAGAGGGAAGAATCCATAGTAGTAGATCTTACTATTTCTGCACAGGAAAGCAGGGCATTTAATCTTATTTTGCTGCTCTAGAGAGAGAGAAGGTCAGATAGGGTCCTGGCTGAATGCTCAGGCAGAAACTAGTAATCTCCATCAGGTGTGTCGCAAGAGAGGAACCCTGCCTTTAAAGGGCCCAAGACTTTTGATATGGCACTGGATTCATTACACAAAAATCAATCAACAATAAGTAAAACTGACTACCCCTCCATCCTACCCTGCAATGGTTAGGACCTCCAAGACACATAAGCAACGCTCAAGCCCAGGTTCCCATAGATTTTAACCATTTAAGGTCTCAGGGCTGGCGACTGTTCTAAGGAACATGGAGGTGTCTACATCCCGCCCGACACAAGCAGACCAAGCAAACACTACATCAAAATCACAAGACAATCGCTACGTGATCACATCCAACAACATCACAATAATTCCATGGCGCAAGAAAATTTGATTGCGAACTCCGATCATAAAATGACATAAGTGCGAGCGCAAGAAATTAACCTTATTTAATTTAAGATGCAATGGTAATCCCCCTTTTTCTCAAGGCGCCATACATATCATCATTTATTGAAATCAATTACGCTGGTCAGCACTTTTCCAAGTTTAGAAACAACTAACATCATGTAGGATAACTAGAATAAATAACATTATAACTAAGTCCTTTAGCATTGGAAACTAAGCAACAGTTCTTTCAAGGTGACTTGACCATGCCCCTAACAATTGTCCTCTCCCACTTTAAAAATTACCAAATTCTAGTTGGGCAATTAAATTTTAACCCAACTCGGTTGTAGGCCATTTACTTCCATTGAACCAACGCTAACTAAAGAACTTGTTATATTGAAAAATTATAGGGTGCTATGATTAATTTCCTTTCATGCAATAGAAAAAATATATATTTTCTTCTTCCTTGTTGAACTAAATTTGGCAGCGAAATTTAAATAACAAATGACGAAATAATAATAAAATAACAATTTAACTAAATGAGGAAAATAACAATCGGAAAAGTAAACATTATGATAATTATTTTTAGTTGATAAAATTCGATTATCAACCCACAAATGACGATTGAAAATAAAATAATGATTTAGCAAGATAATCATATATGAAGATAAATAAGAAATACGAGAGGATGCTGCCACCTATGAATTGAGATAATCTATTCTTATCAAGATTAGTGCATGTAAATCTATTCTAACAAAACACCGACGGACTACAATATGACTACAGTACATGGCCATTAAGATTAGAATAATCATAATAATCTTGTAAACACATGTCAATTGTGATTAGAATACATGGGAATTAGAGTACAAGGCAACTATGTTTAGAGTGTAAATCTAGGCAATGTAAATGATTAGAATACCTGGCAATATATGGCAATTACGATAGAATGTAACTTTGTAAATCATGATTAGAATAATCTGTTCTCATCGCTTTCTCAAGGAAATTATAAATAAAGCACCGACGGACTACTATACATTAACCATCACCACAGCTAATTCGAACTAATTTAACCAGGCTGTAAGGAACACGAACATGCTAATTTTAACCATGCTAAGTTAATTTAATTTAACAATGCAGTAATGAATACACAGTCCTCCTTCAATCCATTTTCATAACTAGTCTGTAATGTTGTAATGAAAGAACAGTCTTCTGGAGTTTAACTAATTTCATAACCATAAAGGATTCTGTCAAACGGAAAACATTTAAATCGGATGGATGCCCAGTCTATATTAAAAACACAACTGAAATACATTAACACGCACCCTGTAATAAAATGCCCATTGAAATAAATGCCGACACTGAATTAAACAATGCCCACTGTATACCTAATCACGCACACTGTAATAAAAATGCACACTGTTTAAAAGACGCACACTGTAACAAACACACATTGTTTGAATTGGATGGATGCCCAGTCTGTATTAAAAAAGTAACTGTAATACATTAATGCCCCCTCTGACATAAAAACGCAGAGAAGGTATCCACATAGACCATTAACACGTAGACCACGCAGACCGAGGTAAATACCATTAAAACGCAGAGGATTTAATTAAAAAAACGTTGGGCAAGAGATAAAATGCAGGATTTACCATCCCCCAACAACGCAGAGAAATTTTAAGTGTGATTCGCTGAGTTTTAAAGGAAAACATAGATTAGTTCGATGGTCCTTCTCCCCAATTGCCCACAGAGAGGAATTCGCCCACAGCAAATAAAAAAATGCCCATAAACAAATGTAAAATGCCCACCATCATTACACACGCCTACAACAATACGAATGCCCACAACAAGGTAAAAAAAATGCCCAACGAATTGAAACACCACAAAACGAATGCAGAATGACAACAATTTCAGAAATGCCCAATGAAAACCAACCATGAAAACGAATTTTTCAACAGATCGAAGGGTAAATAAAAATAAACCCTTGCCAACGCTCATACAGACGAATGCCAGATCTAAACACCAGATCAACTGATCTTAGAAATAAAAAAAAAAAACCCAACAAAAGTGCCAGAGCGAATGCCAGATCTAGTTTTGATTCCATAAAATATCCAGCAAACGAGATCGCCAGAACCAACATTTCAGAACATCTACCCAAACAAAAGGTTTCCAGAACAATATCACTGTAGCATACAAAAACGAACTACAACAACTGAAGCAACATCATATGATAATACATCATAATCACCGAAGTAAATAACTAGGCAGTCTACTCTACTAAACACATGAGCTTACCATTGCCTTAACGCCCTAAGATTGTGACATACAAGTTGA
>JASDQU010306442.1:76716-89018 GCA_032191745.1 Picea mariana | reverse complement strand
CATCAGAAAAGTCCAGATCACTTGCGAGCAAGTGTCCTCAAATAATAATTTTTCTCAGTGTGCCAGAGCGGGATGTTACATGGATGATTTACCTTGTTCGTTGCCACCCATAAGAAGTATAATTCATCACTTTGACCTTATACTAGGAGCGAGGTTACCAAAAAAATAAGCATATAGAATGATGCCATAGGAGAATGAAGAGGTCAAGAAGCAAGTCCAAGATTTGATGGACAAAGGGTTGATTAAGAAAATTTTGAGTCCATGAGCTGTACCAACAGTGTTAAGTCCGAAGAAGGATGGTGGATGGAGGATGTGTACAGACTCGAGGGCTATAAACAAAATCACCATTAGGTATAGATTTCCTTTACCCAGGATGGATGACTTGATGGATTTCTTGAGTGGGACAAAGTTTTTTTCAAAAATTGATTTGAAGAGCAGATATCATCAGATTAGAATGAGGGAAGGTGATGAATGGAAGACAACATTCAATATGAATGAATGGTTGTATGAATGGCTTGTCATGCTGTTTGTCTTGACGAATGCACCAAGTACTTTTATGAGATTAATGAACGAAGTCTTGAAAGATTTCATTGGAAAATTTGTAATTGTCTATCTTAATGATATACTGATCTTTAGTAAGACTGAGGGAGAGCATTTGAGACATTTAACTCTAGTGATGAGGAGGTTCAAACAAGCAAAGTTGTTGATAAATATGAATAAGTCATCTTTCATGAAGACATAACTCATTTATTTATGTTTTTTTATCTCTTCAAATAAGTTGAAGATGGATCCTGATAAGGTAAAAGAAATCAAAGAATAGCCATTGTCGAGGAATATCTTTGAAGTCAAAAGATTCAATGGACTAGCTAGTTTTTACAGGAAATTCATCATAAATTTTAGTGGGATTAGTGGACCAATAATGAACACATTCAAGAAAAGACATAAATCTTTTCATTGGACGGAGTAAACAAAAATAAGTTTTAGGTTGTTAAAGAAGAAGATAATTGAACAACCAGTTCTGGTTCTGCCATATTTCACTAAAACATTTCAAGTCAGATGTGACTCAAGTGGATTCACGGTTGGAGCAATATTAATTCAGGACAATAGACCAATTTCATACTTCAGTGAGAAGTTGAACGAGACCAAGATGAAATATTCCACTTGTGATAAAGAGTTTTATGCAGTCATGCAAGCACTGAAGAAATGGAAGCACTAGTTGGTTCCGAAAGAGTTCGTTTTGTATACAGACAACCATGCCTTACAGTTTATAGCCAAATAGGAGAAACTGAACCAAAAAAATGAAAAATGGGTTGAATTTATGGAGAACTTTACTTTTGTTATGAAATACATTTATGGAACTGCTAACAAGGTTGTTTATGCATTGAGTAGGAAATGTTTGATTCTACAGGAGTTTCGTATGAAGACCTTAGGTTTTGATAGTCTTAAGGATATGTAGAGAGATGATTCAAATTTCAAGGATGGTTATGAAGCATGTGAGAATCTTGTTCTAAGAGATAGAAGCTAGTGGGTTGAATATTTGATCCAGGATGGATTATTATTCAAAGGAAATCAATTGTATATCTCGAGGAGATCTATGAGAGAAAACCTCGTAAAGGAAAAACATAGTGGGGGATTGGTTGGACATTTAAGCCATGAAAAAATGTTTGCGTAGCTGAACAATTTATATTATTGGCCATGGATGAGGAAAAATGTCAATAAACTTGTCAATAGATGTAAAATTTGCAAGCACGCAAAGGGGAAAAGACAAAATACAAGGTTGTATCAACTATTGCTAGTACCAGAGAGGGTATGGGACACAGTAAGAATGGATTTTGTGTTAGGACTGCCGAGGACACAGAGAGGTTGTGATTCCATATTCGTGGTAGTCGACAGATTCTCAAAAATGACACATTTTATTACATGTCAGAAAACCAGTGATGCAACACGCATTGCAAATCTTTTTTTCAAAGAAGTTGCTCGAATTCATGGTTTACCCAAGAGTATTGTTTCAGACAGGGATACCAAATTTGTTGGTCATTTCTGGAGGACACTATGGAATAAGATGGGAACAGATTTATCTTTTAGCTCAGCATATCACGCTCGTACAGATGGACTAACTAAGGTAGTAAATCGAAGTTTGGTGGACTTATTGAGGAGTTTAGTAGTTGAACATCACAGTCAGTGGGATCAGATTCTGCTGCAAGAGGAATTTTCATATAATGACTCACCTAACTAGAGCACACGAAAGAGCCCATTCCAGATAATGTATGGAATGAAGCCAAGGGGATTATTTGAGTTGAGAGACTTAGAGAAGAACAAGTTTATAAGTGTTGGAGAGGAATAATTTGTAGCAGGGATGCAGGAGCTCCACAGTAAGATTAAAGAGTGGTTGCATAGTTCCAACCATGAATACAAGCACAGAGCAGATCAACATAGAATAGAACTTTAATTCAAAGTGGGAGATTTGGTCTTAGTGCATCTAAGAAATGAAAGGTTCCCAAGGGGAACATATAATAAGATGAAAATGAAAAAGATAAGGCCATGTAAGATTTTGAGAAAATTTGAGGCAAATCCTTATGAGATAGAATTGCCAAATGGCGTGGGAATATCACCCATATTCAACATAGCAGATCTATATCCTTACAGAGAAGATGAAGCATGAGGAAAAGAGAATCAAAAGAAAGTTCAGTGGGTCAAACAATTGCCTGTAGCTGAAAAGCCATAGATGGAAAAGATCATTGATCAGAGAGATAGCAAGAAGACTTGAAGAAATATATATTTTGAATATTTGGTAAAATGGAAGGGACATCCAATTGAAGATGTCAGCTGGAAAAGTGAAACAAATATCCAGAAACATGGACAGATGGTGCAAGAGATCATGAACAAGAGTCCATGAATTTTTCAGCCAGAGGAGTATGATGCAGGAGCATTGCAAGCAAGCAAAGCGAAGGATAGCTGGATACACACCAACAGACATTTTGAAGATATTTTGAATTTTAAAATGGTGGAACATTAATTTAATAGTTGGAGAGACATAAGTGCTCTTAAATGTTTTGAAGATTGTAATGCAGATCTTGAGCATTTTCTCTCATCTGTCGGTTGTAGACAATTAATGTAATGAATGGAAAGTAGATGTAGGCTTTAATTCAATTATATATCTTAGAGCTATAGGAGGGAAAACTCGAGGAATCTCCCTCGTATGTAAGGTATTGTATCATTATTGTCAATATAGAGAGTAGTAAGAGTATTTAGAAGCTGTAGAACAAGAGAGCATAGGAGAGAAGAGAGGAACAAAGATTGTAAAAGTTGTATGAGAAGATAGTTGTCGCTATTGAAATCCATGTACATAAGAACTTAATTTAATATAAGAATGCTTTAATCAAATTTCATGGTGTTGTTATGGTCACTGTTTGCATCTATTGAATTGTGTGTTTACAGTTTGCTTATATACTCTGTTTGCATTTGTTTCAATGCTTGTATGTATGATTTCATGTTGAATGTATGAATTCTGTGAAAGGGAGAGTATGAGTTTAAATTGTTTATCTTCCTGAGAATTCCTACAAGGAGTGCAGTGAAGGTCTACAAGGAGTGTGTTGACGAGATTCTGAGATTACCTTGGAAAAGCTTAGGAGGGATACCATTGTTCTCATACCGGAAGAAGTGAAAGTATAGCACAGATCGGTGCAAGGTGTGTGTAGGATGGTTGAAGTCTTAGACTCTTCCAACCCAAGTGATTGGTCGAAGGATTTCTGTCGCAAGGAGTGCACAGAGGTGGAAGACATAAGATAATCAGTGATCATCATGAAGGTCGCAAGGTGTACGTGCAAGAATTCCCTAGAATACTTGAGTTTGTAGCAAGAACCAATCTTAAGAGTGATAGAGACTTCGAAGAGTTTGAAGGAAGGACGAGGTTTGGAGTCACCTCACAAAAATAAAGCTCAGGAGGAAAGACGTCGAGCTATTTTCCCAGGAACATCGAGAACCTGAACGGACAATGGAAACTCTCGGATGGAGAAACACTGATACCCGTGGACCATTAGACCCAGTGGAGTTGCAGGGAGGATAAAGGCGAGAGTCTTTCAAAACTCGCAACCTTAGGAGGGACATAAGTCGTTAGATCCATAGGAGCAAGAGCCGTTGATTTGGCGCTTTGAAATTTTGACATTTTAGGAGTCGAAAGTGTAGAGGAAACAACTACCCAAAAGTCGCAATACGCGAAATCCCGAAGTAATTTGGACCATCAGAGTGTGGAAGGTTCAGGACCATTGATCCATAGAAAAAAAGTTATGAATTGGGACTTCGGGGAAGAAGGGAAGAGTTGCATCTTGAACTCACAAGTCGTGAAATCTCGACGCACTCGGAGGTGGACTCTAGGATTTGACCAGAGGTCATATGGTTGAGGCATAAGGGAGAAGCTAAGGACCCATTAGCCCTTTTCAAGGTTTCGAGAGTCGAAGGACTCGAGAGCACTCACAATAGAAATTGTGAAGTCGCAAAATCCAAAACACCTTTTCGGGTTAAGTCAATGGTCATGCCGGGTGGTCAACTAGAGTGGAGGTTCGCACCTTGTGATTTTTCGCATGGGAGTAACTCCTAAGAAGGACCTGTGGTATTATATGGATTGAAGGTTCCAATGGGAACTAAAAGTCCATTTCGGCTCAGGGGAATAGAAAGATCCAAAGACTAGGAGGTCACACAGAACTTGCTGAGGTAAGGGTGCTGCATCACAAGGTCGTCTGAATGGAGTGTTGAGTCCAAGGGTTGGACAACTACCAAAACTAGTCAAAAGAGAGTGACACCCTTGGAGCAGATGTGTGTCTTGAAGAGCACGTGAAACAAAATTTGAGTCAATGAATCTAGGTGGCTTAGAAAAAAATGAGAGAGTAAACCAAATTAATTAATTAATTAAAGAATGAATTTCGTAATTGTAAACCCCAAATGAAGTCTAATCCTATTCAACCTTAACTCTAAGTGTAAGTGCTTGTAGGAACCTAACACTAAATTATTAACTAAATTAAATAAATTAAATGAAAAGGGAATGAAGTAAAACATGTCAAGAATATAAAAGGGGGTGAATTATATTAAAATATTGACATAAGACACATGTGTGCAACAAAATGTAAAAATGGGGTTTTAAAATAAGAAAAAAATAAAGATGAGAGAATGTGTATGTATAAGATACCTATTTTAACTCAACTAAGATTTAGTAAGATGTTAGTCATTAAATGGGAACAGCGGGAATAAAGAGACAACTGTGAATGATTTAAGGAGTGCTTGTAGGATGAGTGAGAGAAATTAAATTTAATTAAAATAAATTATGGATTTGCTTGTGCAACTTAGGGAAGGGGTGACAAGTGTAAGGAAGAAGTAATTCTAAATTATTTAATTAAAAACTGAATTAAATGTGCAAGTGAGAATGTGTCTTTAAGGAAACTCCTATAAAGAAAATGGTCTAGATGGAAAAATCATCACACTCGTTATGGGTAAAGTTATGTTGCATAATTTTTGACTGGTTTTACTTGTGAGAATTGGGATACCCAGCTTGAGAGAGAGAGAGTGGTGGCTATACCTTGCAATCTGGGAGCTAGAGGATTTATGGTTTTGTGTGCGTGGACCCTTTGCGGCTTGAGGGGCTAAGAGGGAGGAAGAGTATGCTCGCATTGCCTGGGAGGTACCAGTGAAGTCTCGACGATTAGCGAGCAATAGAAGGAAGGACCACCATTTTCTGAAGATCATCTTCCACTACGGCATTTAATAGCTGGTTATTCTATGCTTCTGAATTACTTCCATCAATATATTGAAGACTGAAATAATTGAGAATTTCATTCTATTAATTTGATCATCGAATAGGCGCTGGATCTGCGTCTGGAATGTTGGTACTTTATTCTAATTGAGCTATAATTTTGCTTCCATTTATGTATTTCTGTCGAATGTTAAACAATTTTTTAGTTATGTACATCATATAGTTTGGGTGAATATAACTCTGTTTTACAAGTCTTTCTTCCAAGTGCAATAGCGATCAGAATGAAGGGTCGAGTCCATAATAAATAATTGAGTTAAGGGGGTCGGTTTTATCTTTCCCTGTCTTCCTTGGGTGGGGTTACCTTACATGCGAGAATTGATTATTTGTCTGTGCTTCGTCCTGCGTTAGGAAATTTCACCCGAAAGTGGTTGCGAGCTTTAGACACACCCAGATCTTCACTCGATTGTTCCCTCTAGTTGTTGAGAATCTGGATGCTATGCTAATGAGAACGACACTTCCAATGTGAGAAGTCGACTAGCCATTGAAGTTCTCATTATCACCAAAGCCCCGACCATCTCATTATTCGAGTTTAATGATTCACCTCCTCTTTTTTACCTTTGTGGGATCATCCTTGGAAATCCATGCGGGTGCTTGGACATTATGCTAGATGGGAGAGCTCTTAAATTCCAAATGGGGCTCGACCATATTGCTAGTCTCAGAACTATTGATAGACTAAACACTAATTTAATAGACTTTCGCCCAGTGTAATCATCCCTCCTTGGTTGTGCCAAATGATGGAAGGTGCCATACCTTTAGCGAATCCACTGTCGGATTTCATGTGGAGATTTCCTTTCCTGTGCGTTTTTTTCCTTGTTCTTCCAGCGTTGGGTGGAGCTTCTCTTGTAGCGATACCATTGCTTCTATGCCCCCCTCCCTTATTTTTAATAAAAAGAAAGTACTACCTTCCCGGTAAAGAAGCAGCGATTCAGATTCTGGATTGCATGCGTTTTTCCCTTGGGTACACCCTTGGCGCCTTGTACCCAGGCGGTACCTTGTGACTGGTAGCGTATAGACCCGTTTTCTCCTTTTAAACTCAGTTACCATATCTTTAACTCTCGTCATCTTAACCAGATTGTTGGGATGAATCTCAAATCGGTTTTTTTTTAATGGACTTGCAGTTAGTTTGGGATCCCGAATGCATGAAAAGGAGGGTTGATATTCCTTATTTCTCTGGTTTGGATATAGGAAACCTTACCTTCTTTATCCTCACTGTCATGGTTAAAAATTAATACTGTGTGTATTACTGGAGGGCACATAACCCGAACCCTTGTCATATTTTATTAAGCATACTATTTTTTCTTAGGGTCCAATTCCTGGAGTTGACCACAATATCTGATATTACTCCTGGTTAATTTAAACCTGGGTCCTCTCAATTCCTACTACACTCGGATAGTAAAGTCGTTGGGACACCTCTTCTTTCAAGAATTTCCGTTTAAGCGAATTACCCCATGGCAACCTCTGTTTAAATTCATTGTCCTTACCTTCGAACGGATGCGAACTTAATCGAAAACTAAATCTATTCTCTTCTTGTTGAGACCAGCTCTTAGTCCTTACGCTTGGATGTGAAGAAGGGTGTAAATCCTTACTTTATTTAGTTAGGATGTTATCCTTCTTGATTATTTTATATAGATATAAAAACCATCGACCTCCCTTGCTTTTTAATTTATTTTTCTTAGGCCCTTATTTAAACATAGGTAAGTTATATTGAAGGCTTTGTATATTACTTGATAATATGATCTTCTTAAAACTTAAATTTAAGGAAACGAAAGTTGATGTAGCCTTTACCATTTCTATAAGTTGATCCTTGTTTGGGTATATATACGACAGTCCTTATTTCTACTTGTGATTATTCATGTCAAATCTAAGTAATGAAATATAACATGTAATGATATGCCTTGATGGACCCTTCAATGAAAGGAAATAGCCTAGGAATATATATATATGTATGTATATATATATAGTGCTTAATAATATGGGTCTCTTTTAATTCATATAAGAAATCCAAGTTCTAAATTTAATGTACATAGGGATATGTAAGCTAGTTAGGAAGGCTCTTGTGTGTTGATCTCTTAGTTTTCATGGATATAAGTAGCCTTCTCCCATAATAATTAATTTTTTTATGTACCCTCATTATGGTACTAGTGGTGGATGTAAATTGGTAATGCAATCTTATTTATTACTTCTTATGAGTTGATTTAGCTCTTAATAAGAATATATAAGTTACTTTTGAAATTGAATATCGTTTACACCTGGTTGGCCTCCTTATAGTTCTTCAGTGGTTATGTAATTAGCATATTTTTGTGCCATGAAAAAATTTGAAGATTACTCTTGTGCCATATAAAGTTGATGAGTACCCTTGCACCATGAAATTAAAGTTGATGTAGGATTGATTGAGTAAATAGATTCTCTTGCGCCTTGAAAATTATATTAATGTATGATTAATTAAATTATTAGATTAATCGCACACCTTGAATTAATGTTGATGTATGATTGATGCAGTAATTAGCTTACTCTTGTGCCATGAAAAAAAAGTTGATGATTAGTCTCGTGCCAAGAATAATTGATGATTAAGATTGATTGATTGACCTAGTTGATTTTCTGCTTGATTGGATTAATGGGATTTACACACCTCCTTGTTCCTCAGAACAATCGCGAGCCCTGAGACCTTAAATGGTCAAAATCAATCAGATGAATCTTGGGCTTGAGCATTTCTTATGTGTCGTGGAGGTCCTAACAATGAAGGATACGTTGGGCGAGTATTTATTTATTATGCAGTAACATGGTTCATATTTAATTGTATTTTCTTTAGTTGATCGTGTTGTGTTGAATTACGTCACTCTTTATGTTTATACGTTGATTATACATCGTTGTTAATTATTTCAATATGTCGAATGTGTCATTATAAATTATGATGATGTGTACAACTTGTGATGTTATTAATTATGTCACGAAGATTTTAATTTTCTAATGCAATGTTTTTTTTACCTATTATACATCGCTATTTGTTGTTGTAATGGAGGGGTCGTTAAAAACAAAGAAGTTTTTTGCACCGATGTTGTCTTACCATTTGGAATTATAATCCCAAACATGAAAGAATTGAGAATAAGAGAGGACAAACTACTTTCTCCAAGTCGAATAAAACAACTAAATGCTTGCTGGAAGGAACATATTAAGAATTTGAGTAACATTGTTCAAGCATGTAGCGAATCCATACTAAAAAGATAAGAATTGTTCAAAAGACTCACAAAGATATATCTAGAAGGAGGTAATAACGAGGTACAAGACCCTAAATTAATTCTCAAATCAATGTTTCTAACAAGGCAACAATTTGACGAACAAGTTAAGATATTTAAGGGGTTATTAGCAGGAATCGTTTATAGCATACTTGAAAATAATGAAGACTAAATAGACAATTGGCTGGTTGATTTTTCCATGAAAAATCAAGATATTGAGGAAGCAATACATGGTATTTCTCTTGACCTAATATATTTGGAAGTTCAATTATTCAACATTAAAATCAGACATGAAATAAATGTCATACCAATTAAAAATACATTGACGATTGGTTGAAAAAGGAAATTGACAAATTAACCAAAGAAGAGAAAGAAGCATTTGAGATGGTTCCTATAACTATCAATGAAGACAATAAAAGGATAGCAACAAACAAGTACATGGGAGAGATGCCATCAAATTAAGTTCATGATGATCACAACTTCCTTTCTTTATTAGTTCTTTCATCCATTTATTCTTCTTCTTCAACTAGAAAGGTTTAACCAAAGTCTGATAACTTTTCCGTGTCTTTTTTCCAGATCTTACAACTCTGTCATCTCCCACCATCCTCCTTCTATAAATTACTTCTTGTCTATATTTTTTTTATGGTCCATGGGCAACCCAATCCCAGTCCTAAGGACAAAGACATTTAAATTTCAAGGCTTTGTAATAGATTATATATTTTTCAAAAATCCCAAGACAACTTTTTCGGGATAAGTTTTTTCTGTACTTTGTAACTCTGAGTTTTGAGTAGGTGATAAACAATACCTCTGTGTTCTCTCTAAGGGTACCTTGAAGGAATTTTCTGGAGACAGAATAATTGATGCCAAAAGACACCTTAACTTATTTTTTGATGTTTGTGATTTTCATCATGTTGAGTATGATGATGTGATGGTAAGGTTATTTCTTCAAACCTTATCAGGAAGAGCTTATGAATGGTATATGACATTACCCAGTAGGTCAATTGGCTCATTTAATTACCTCGAAGTCATGTTCCTAACTATGTTCGCCCCTCTAGTTTTATATCATACCCTTCTCACCGATTTCACCCAGATTGGTTTGAGGAATAATGGGAGAATATGAGATTTTAATCTGAGGTTCAATAAAACCTCGAGTAAGATTATAGAAGATAAAATACCTAATGATCCAATTATACTCAATTTTTATAAGAATGTGATGCCCCTAAATGTAAAATATGCTATCAAAACATCTGAGATGGATACCTTGAAGAAAGAAATGATTAAAGTCATTGAGATAGAATAAATTACGTTTGAGACAGGTGTCGACCCCGACATTATCCTGGGAAAAGTACAAAGGAAAATGGGAGTCTTAGGTATTGATAATCAAGGATCCTCTAGCTCAAGAAAGAATGAAGAACTGAAGACACGCCCGACCCAAAATCAAATAATTGGAGGAGGATTTTTCAAGGGAACCATACCATATGTGAAGGTAGACCCTGTTGTGGCACAAGAAACCAAGCAAAGAATTGAACTTGCACAAATGAATTGAACTATCAGGAAAATGAATAAAGAGATAACCAAATTAAAAAGGGGGGACAATTATGTAGGAAATCTAAGAATTTGGTCCAATATCAAAGTAGGAAACCTCCGCAAGAAAACATAGTGAGGCTTGAAAACATTGATAATCTGCAAAGGACAAGGGTTCCTAGGAAACCAACCCCCAATGTAGTTATTCTGGATAATGTATATGATGAGCAAATGGTTGAGAAAGGAAACTATTATTTACCTGATGAAAGTTCCAAAACTACATATAGAGAAGAATGTGATACATACAAGTATATATTTGAGGAAGGTGACAATGACCCTGAATCGTAAGAGAATGTTTCCCGGGCACGAGTGTTTGTAAATAAATCTAAGAATAAAAAGGATTTGGAAAGAGAAAACTAAAAAGAAAAAGAAAAAAATGAATGAGAATGTGACAGATAACGTTGGAAGCAAGAAGCAACACCATATGTCAAACCCCACCCAGATGAAATACAATGTCATAGAAGACTTGAGTAAACTAAGGATAAATCTTCCTTTTACAGAAGTGGTGAAGATTCCCCAACAAAAGGAATTTTTTTGAGAATGCTGGATGATCCATATGGAAAGATGGAAGTTGTTGTAACAGATCCAAAACAAATCCAGAACAAATAAACTATCAAGTTGAGAGGTAAAATCCTACCCTTTTATATTTCAATTTAAAATCATGATGTTTCACTTCATAATTGTTTATTTGATAATGGCGCAACCAATAATATTATGCCACTGGCAGTCATGGAGGCATTGGGCATGAACTGTACCAAATCCTATGAGACGGGTGAAAGTATATATGCAATTGATTCCAGACAAGTGCCAACTTATGGTGAAATCAAATACTATTATTCTTGGATCACAAAATCTCCCCATATTATTATAGTTTTCAATATCATTGTGGTAGACCTTACTCTGCCATATGGATTTGTTTTAGGAAGAGATTGGTCATCTATGATCAGAGGATACATAATGAAATATGGAAGCTGCATGAGGCTTCCAGACAAAGTAGGAGCAATGATTAAAGTCCCTCTTGAACCCAAGAGATCCTTCTCTTTCAAAAATAATGATAATGAATTAATGGAATATTATATAGATGTTTGGATCAAAAACTATGTTATCCTAGACATGGAACGTATTGAAATCCTATAGAAAATTGAAGGTGTGGAGAATCACAAGCATTTGTTTGAAATTTATTGGAGGATGTTATTCGATGGAGCTTTCTCAAGTTCTGGGAGTCCGGGAAAGATTGTGCATCCACATGCTATCAAACTTGAATTTTCATGTACAAATAATGAGGCAAAACATGAAGCTTTAATTCATGGAATGATTCTTTTACAAGAAATGAATATAGAACATATAATTGTGACTCATGACTCTAAATTGGTAATAAATCAAGTTAACCATAGATATAAAATAAAAAAGGAAATACTGAAATTATATTTCAAAAGAGTTAACGAATTTATGGAAGCCTTCAACTCTTTCAACATCTCTTTCATTCGAAGGGATAAAAATAAGAAGGAAGATTCATTAGCTTTGGCAGCCTCATTGTCAAACACAGATGATGTTCAGGGAAAAACTGTTAAGGTCCTAAAACGCACATAGGTAGATCAATGTATTCGGATGTAATAAAGGTCAATATTAATAAGACCTTTCAATAAAATAGAATAAGGCGGATGTAAGAAGACCTAATAGAA
>JASDQU010306442.1:22943-76616 GCA_032191745.1 Picea mariana | reverse complement strand
GTCTCCTATATATAGCAAGGAGACATTTTCATTTTGAATCATCTTGTACTTGAACATTTAAGTGGGGTAAAAGGAGGTTTCCCCCTTGAAGAGGCTTATTATCTGAAATTATCTCTTTTTCAAGGCGTTGAGTACTTTTCCTGAGGTTTTTATATGATATATTGATGTTTGGTTCTTAACAATCTAACATGGATATTTTTCTCTAACAAGTCACGGGATCAACCTACATGTGCATGTTACATGGATTGTTTGGGTATAATCAAGTATTAGTTGCTGAAGAAGACAAAAAACATACAACTTTTATAAGGCTATGAATAATTCTTTTTAGGGGTTGATAAGAAAATTCATGGTACATTACCAAGATTACCTGATAGTACACTCAAAAACAAGGAGCGATCACATTCACCACCTGAGGAAATTTTTTGATAGATGCAGATTATATGGTGTTTGATTAAATCCAAAGAAATGTTTATTTGTTGTAACTCAAGGGAAACTATTGGGTCATATTGTGTGCAAGGAAGGGATCTATATAGATCCATAAAGAGTTAAATCTATAAATGAACTCAACCCCCCATCTCTAAGAAGGGATTTTAGTCATTTTTTAGCAAGATCAACTTTGTACAAAGATTTGTCCCTGATTATGCAAGCATTGTCAAGCCAATCAATTTGTTGTTAAAAAGGGGCCAAAGGTTCGAATGGACCATGGATAGACAAGAATCTCTCAATAATATCAAAAGGGAAATAACTACAACTCTAGTCCACATTAGCCCATACTTTGAAAGATACTTCATCATCTATTTGTTTGCTACAAAAATGGTTTTTGCATCTATTCTTAGTCAAAGGAATACCAATGGTGAAGAAATCCCAATTATATTTATGAGAAAAAACCTTCATGATTATGAATTTAGGTATTTATAATTGGAGAAGAAATTCCTATCTCTTATGAAAGTGGTGGCACACTTTCGAACTTGCATAATAAATTATCATGCCATTGCTTATGTTATGTCCTCTCATGTGAGGATGATTTTGAATCATCAATTGAGAGAAGGAAAGTGAGAAAATTGGCTGGAGAAGATTCAAGAATATGATAGTTGAATTAAACCTTTAAATACAATCAAAGGAAACGGTTTATGTAAGATCATTGCAAATAGTGATTCTTTGGGTGGAATGATTTCAATTTCAATAGGAGAACCCATGGAAAATTTAGAATGGTATAGAGATATTGTACTCTACTTGAGATCCAAACAATTTACAGTCACCATTAGCCCTAAAAAAAGAATGAAATTGAACATGAAGTCAAATCAATATGTGTTGATTGTTGATATATCGTTCAAAAGAAACTATGATGACATATTGCTGAGATTTGTTGATGAAAAAAAAGCTCCAGAATTAATGAGAGAATTCCATGAAGGAATATGTGGTGCACATTTTTCACCTATTGCCACCACTCATAAGATAATAAGAGGTGGTTTTTATTGGCCATCAATTATTAAAGACTCATATGCTACAATAAGGAACTGTGTATGTTGTCAACAATTTTCAGGGAAAATGAAAAAAATTGCAATGCCATTACAACCTATATATTTAGAAAACCCATTTTCCCAATGGGTACTTTATTTCATTGGGACAATAAACCCAAAGTCAAGCAAGGGACATATATATATTCTCATCGCTATAGATTATTTTACAATGTGGTCAGAAGTAGTGGCATTAAAAAGGGTCGATTCTGAAGAGTTGATTAAGTTTCTCAAAGATAATATTTTTTCAAGATTCAGTGTCCCAGAAAAAACTCATCACTGATAATGGTTCAATTTTCATTGGATAAAAATTTACAAACTTTTGTGGAAAATATGGAATTTTTATGGGTCAGTCATCAAACTATTATCCATAATGGAATGGTATTGAAGAATCCACAAATAAGACACTCATTCAGATATTGAAGAAAAATATTAACAAGAACCAAAGAAATTAGCATTTAATGTTGATTGATGCATTGTGGGAAATCATGATGACTCTGAAAGACAACACTGGGATGTCTCTGTATAAATTGATTTATGGGAAAGAAGCAACAATTCCAATTAGCCCTGAGATTAATGCCTTGACTTTTGTAGTCAATATAGAATATGTAGAAGATAGTTACCTATGTAAAAGAGGATCAACGAGTTATTTAAATTGGAGGAAGAATGAAATAAATCTATGACTAGAAATTCTCAACGACAATAGAGTATTAAAATATATTTTGACCAGAATGCTACCGTAAATAATTTTCAGAAGGGAGAAGTGGTGTTACTGTAGGACAAAGCTAAGGAGAAACCATCGATGCATACAAAATTTGAAGCACTCTGTATTGGACCACACGTCATTGAAAAGATACTGGGTTTTAATTTTTATATGCTCATAGACATGAAGGGTAAAATATTAATGCTACCTATTAATGGGAAAAAATTGAAAGGTTTCTTCACCTAAAATTTTCTCATTTCCCTGTACATAATTTTTCATTTTCATTTATTCGGTTTGTATATTCTTACCTTTGACTCCATATTCCAATGGATGGAAGTGTCTAGTCATAAATATTTTGGATTCTTGACAACCCACAAGGGGCTATCATCCCACAGTTGGAGCTAGTTGTTGAGACCAATTCCTGCTTCAAAAATTTTCTTTCCCTTTATATTTTCCCACCTTCCTTTTTCCATTTATTTTCCCTCTTTTATACCTACCCTTGTTTCCCAGTCATGGCTATCCACAGTCGCAAGGTTGATCCCACTATGATACCATATGTAATGGCCTCACTATTACGATGACTAAAGCGACATACAAAAGTTAAATTTTTATTTTCTTTTAATCTTGCATTAGGAAAAATACATCAAAATTTAATAACGACATCATTGACAAAAGTGCAATATATAAATGAAACAACATTAACGCATTAACAACAATCTCGAAGCAAAGCCAACACATCATCAATGTGAATGACGAACATAGATCACCGCAATATCATAATAAATAGTAGCCTATAATCAGTTTGTTTATACAATTAATCATGACGGATATACAATACGACTCAATCGGTCAACTCTACTTATAGGGACAATCATAAAATATTGCCAAGAAAAAATAAGATAACATAACGAATCATAAGGATCGAAAAACATCCATTCCATTAGTCCATCATTCTTAATATCCTTAACCAAGTCTCAAGGGTAACCATCATCGTGTCAATCATACATCAATATTTAAATAAATGTAGCACATGAGAGTAAACAATTCCAGAACATTCACAAGCGAACTTAATCAATGCGTGAGAGAAAACTAGTTACTAACCAGTCATGCCACAACATAATTTAAGGTGCAATGTAGTTGACATCATTATACAAGTATTCTAATGACGCACATGAAAAACAATATCGAAACAATCATTTGTTACAATAAATTATTTGGTGAAAGAAGTAAATAACTAACAACCATTCAATACATTGAGATTTCATTCTATGCCAGAAGAAACATCCCAATGATCAATCATTACCTTAAAATTTGATTATGCATGAGAAAAGTAAACTCTAAACATTATACCATACATCATTCAATGCACGTGTTTAAAGTTAAACACTTAATCATACATGACTCATCAATAATCAATGCATGCAAAATATAACTATTAAACACAATAAATCCAAGGTGCGTGAAGTCTAATATCTTAATCAACCATTCCTTACCTTAAATTTTAATGCACACAATAATAAAATATCTAAAACCATCGTTCAATCCATTAATTCCTTGCGTAAGAAATAAAATAAGCACATGACCATTATATCTCGGTTTAAAACAAGGCACAAGGGAAACTAGTCACTAAATTAGTCATAGATTGATAATTCAAGACACAAGATTATTTTAAAGTAAATCTAGGTGCAAAAAAAATAATGAAGAAGCAATGGATGCCCACTTAATTAAGGTGCACAAGAATTCTAAGGGCTTAATCATTCAAGCATCCACAATATCCAAGGCGCAAGAGAATCTAATTCAAATTGGGTTACCGATTCCTTAAATAAGAACTTAATTTCTCCAAAAATAACTTGCCAATGAATCTACCTGATTTATTATTTAGTTAACTCACTTGTATCCCTTAGGGGTTCCCAAGGTTCAATTTAAAATCTACTTTAATAATCCCTCCAAGAAAGAACTATTAAGCGTCATTTAAAAATTCAAAAGTCCTTAAGTACCCCTTATATATTTCAGAGTTTAATTATAATAACAGTAATTACTTTAAGAAGCTTGCATGTCCTTACTTTAATAATCCCTCCAAGAAAGAACTATTAAGCGTCATTTAAAAATTCAAAAGTCCTTAAGTACCCCTTATATATTTCAGAGTTTAATTATAATAACAGTAATTACTTTAAGAAGCTTGCATGTCCTTTTTTAAAGGTGTCAAGAGGATACCTTAACCTTAAGGTTATCCCCAGAATCAATACTGCCATACCTAAGGGTTATAATATAAAAATCAAGAGGACCAATCTTCTTGAGTCAATGGTACCAACTCATTGCTACCGTGATGGCATAACCGATTTTCTACAACGAGCCATCAACCGCCTCTTGAATGATTTAAGGAAAAATCTCACTACCCATCATTTCTAAAAGTAAGGGCTATAAGAATCTCACTCCCAATAATGAAAAGAAGATTCTTTTTACACTAAGTCAATGTTCTTAAATAAACACCTATAAGTGTTAAAATCCAAAAGAAAGATTTAAAATTCTTGTATAAAGGTTTCTAAGTTGTAATTACCAAAAGGTAATATTCTTTCATAATGAAAAAAGGGTAACGATCTAACTAATTCAAGGCTTCTCTCTCATTGGAACACATTCACTGAAATGGTTTATTCATTATCAGAGCTTGATTGATTTAGGTAAGGTAAAAGTATTATTTCCCAAACTTCAACCTGTAAGGGTGGAGATGAGGTTAAATTATTCCTACCCTGAATCGTTAATTCACTTAAATGCTATTAACCATACACATGTTACCAAAACTAAAGTTCCTTACTCAAATCGTGAATATCGACTAGTGAGGATAGGATTTATTGTGAGGTTAAGGTCTTAACAACTCACACCTCAATGTTGCACTGGAAGACCAATGCGTACTCAGTCCTAGCAATTCTTTCCATGCATTCTGGCGAAATTAAATCTCACCTAAAACAATTCAAATGCTTGATCCATGAAGGGAACCCAAGACTAGAATGCTAACTCAGAGAACGACATGAGTAAAATAAATTCAGATCAAGGCTCACGAGCCTAACGGGAAGGGTTACTGTCAAAACTTAAGAGAACGAAATGCAAGGAGAAAATAAATCTGAGAATCTCAACCACAAAAGTAGTCATCCTAAAGAAATAAAGAAAGAAGGGAATCCAAGGGAAGAACGTACCAGTTAAAGTGTATGTAGAGAAGGTGATGATATAGAGAGGGAGGTGAATCAGTGTCAACTACAATTTAAAAAAAAATCAACTTATACTTCAACTAGATTATATATTCAATTATAGCCAATGAGAAATGAATAATAGTATAAGAGTTACACCTATACACCACAATACAACATGCACAATATATGAGAAATAATCAATAGTTATTGTTCAAGGGAAGTGATGACCTCCAAAGGTAGCTACAACTTCCAAATATAAAGGGAGGGATAAACCTCTGAAAGAAAGATACAATCCTCCAATATCTAAGATATTAGACTTCATGCACAATGAAAATTTAAGGTTGTGACTGATCGTTGAGATTTTTCTTCTGGCACGCAATGTAAGCTCAATGTATTGAATGGTTGTTGGTTATTTACTTCTTCCATGAAATAACTTATTGTAACGAATGATTGTTTCGATATTGTATTTCACACGCGCCATTGGAATAATTGTTGAATGATATTGACTACACTGTGCCTTAAATTATGTTGTGGCATGACTGGTTAGTAAATATTTTTCTCTCGGGCATTGATTAATTTCACTTGTGAATGTTCTAAAATTGTTTACTCTCACACTGCGTATAATTGATGTATGATTGATATGATGGTGGTTACACTTGCACCCTGGTGAATGATATTAGGAGTGATGGAGTGATGGAATGGATGTTTGTCTATCCTTGTGATTCGTTATGTTATCTTATGTTTTGTTGGCGTTATCTGATGATTGTCCCTCTGAGTATAGTTAAGTGATTGAGTCGTACTGTATGTGCGTCATGATTAATTGTATAAACACATTGATTATGAGCTGTTGTTTATTGTGATACTATATCCATCTGTGTTCGTCATTCACAGTGATGATGTGGTGGCTTTTCTTTGTGATTGTTGTTAATGCATTAATGTTGTTTCATTTATATATTGCACTTTTTTCAATGATGTCATTATTAAATTGTGATTTATTTTTCCTAACATAGTATTAAAAGAAAAAAACAATTACCTATTGTATGTTGTTTTTATCGTCATTATTAATGGGCTGCTATTTATTGTGATACGATGACAAAAGTGACATACAACATGTAATTTTTATGTTTTATTTTAATGCTACGTTAGGAAAAATACATCACAATTTAATAATGACATCATTGATAAAAATGGAATATATAGATGGAACAACATTAATGCATTAACAACAATCACAAAGCAAAGTTGACACATCATCACTGTGAATGACGAACACATATTGACGCAATATCACAATAAATAGCATCCCACAATCAATGCATTTATACCATTAATAATGACACATATATAGTATGACTCAATCGCTCAACTCTACTCATAGGGACAATCATTAGTTAACGCCAAGAAAACATAAGATAACATAACGAATGATAAGGATCGACAAACATCCATTCCATCAGTGCATCATTCCTAATATCAATAACTAGGGAACAAGGGTAACCCTCATCGTATAAATCATACATTAATATTTAAATAAACACAACGCGTGAGAGTAAATGATTCCAGAACTATAACATCCCGCTCTTGAACACTGAGAGAGCTTATTCTTTAAGGACACTTTCTCGCAAGTGATCTGGATTATTATGCTATTAAAAAATTGATTTTGATCATGAGCCATTATGGGTTGATGACATGTTGTTTTACTACATTGGCATAGATAGGTGCTATTGATTCGGTTTTACTGAGTGTGTAGGATTTTGGACCTCGAGGATGCAGAGGCATCGATGGAACCCCTTAGACTCTGGATCGAGTCAGGGAGTGAAATAATGGGGTTTGATTGTTTTATATGTGGTATTAGTGTATCTAATTAGATGATATGATATGGATATATTTCTGACATGATTCATTGATGATGCAGGCTAACGATATCTTGTTGACCAGACTCACATGTGGAGTAGAGGGGTCATGCTCAACTACCAGATATGTTGGGGGAGAGGTGTGGACAACATCCCTACCATAGCCTACTATCACTCCCGTCGTGGTTCGAACTATAGGTTAAGTATTACCTAGTTCGAGAGGACCCAAGATGTCGTGAAGGCAGACTGCGACAATCGCTCACGATGATTCTAAGGGGTGCGCAATAAGGAAGCAACCTTATTCCTTAGAGTCCCTTAGTCTCCCAAAAATTCACTTGGAAGAGTATTGACTCCAGGGGTTTTTTATGTCTACCAAGTCAATCAAGAGGTGAGTGGCACCCTTGGAGCACATGGTGCATCCTGAAGGGCACGTCATGCATGAGAAACAAAAAGAGGTGAGTGGCACCCTTGGAGCACCTAGTGCATCCTGAAGGAAACGTCATGTGATTATTTAGTAAATGAATAAACCTATATGGCTTAGGATAATAAAGTGCTAAGGAATATTGGAAACCTTTCCCTAAAAAATAAAAAAGAAAAAAAAAAGTGTGTCGCCTTGCTTAGGAAATTAAGGTCTACGTATAATCTTTGTTGATGGTAAAATTTTACCTTTCTATAAAAATAAATAAATAAATAATAAAGATAATCTTCATTAACCTTGTGACAAGAAGGGATAAACAATTAAAGTGTTTTACAAAAATATGTTGGTATAACAGTTAAAAAAGGGGGGAATAATTGTTTTATTATATTAGGATAATTAAAAAAAAAAAAAAATTAACTAAAAAGGGGAAAAGGGAAAAAGTTAATTTCTACACCTACCAAATTGAGCTCTAAATGAAAAAGGGAAAAAGAGAAATTCTAAAATAATTGGAAAACTAGGAAAAGAGGAAAACATAAAAAGAAAAGGGAAACACAAGAGAAAAAACAGAAAGTCAAACTTCGTAAGTTATCTGCCATTAAGAAATTTCTAATTTAAAACTAAACTAGCAAATTAATAATAGGGAAAGTCATTAAAACCTGTGAGGGAATTTGGAGACACCTAGGAGAGATTCTAGGAGTAACTCTAGGCAAAGGAGGAATTTTTATGAATTAATTTATTAAACATTAAATAAAATGGGATTTTCAAAAGGTAAAGGAGTTTGAAACCTGTGAGGGAATTTGGAGACACCTAGGAGAGATTCTAGGAGTAACTCTAGGTAAGGGAGGAATTTTTATGAATTAATTTATTAAACATTAAATAAAATGATATTTTTAGAAGGTAAAGGAGTTTGAAACTCTATATGATGGAGGGAGGAGGAGGAGGAAAGATCTCTTCTATTTGCGTAACATTATGCTACAAAAATCTATACTTGACTAACTTAGATTGTGGGAGTTAGAATACCCAGCTTGGTGAGGAGTGGTAGCTCAGCCTTGCGAGGCGATATGGGGGCTAGTTGATTCTCTAGTCAGTGTGTGTGGCCCCTTTGTGGCTCGGGGGGGCTAAGGGGGAAGAAGAGTACCCCTAGATTTGGTTGGGAGGTACCAATGAAGTCTTATTAGTTGGCAAGTGGGAGTTGCAAGAAGCGCACGGGACAACTCAGATAGGGCGAGCAAGAAATTGTACGCTTTCTTTATTTTTGCATGGTAGATTGTAGTAGGATTTATGCTTGGATATGCATGTTTAATTGGGTAAGTAAATTTTTTGTCTTAGCGTTAGTAGATAACTGAATGTTTCCATAACCGTTAGCTCGATGTTGGTCTTCTCATGGCCTTCGATTCCCATCATGTCTTGACCACCCTATGGTGTATTGATTTGTGAAGATTTTCGATGTTTCTTCCTTTAGTCCCTAGCTCATCAATCATCATCTGAGAAGTCGACCATGAGCCTGATCTACGGTCATCACTTCGGCATTAATAGACCTATAGATCTCAACACCCTATTTTTCTATGCATGGATGATGAGCGAAGGATGTTCCCATCAGTTGTCTACCTCCGTTATTGTCCTTGGATGATTGTTTGATTTCTCCATCTAGCAAAGACCTCTGAGTATGGATTATCTTGCGTCCTTGTTCGTTTTTTGTATGTGCCTTGGCTGATAGAATCCCTGCGATCATTTCCATGACTTTTCCCATTGGATCCTTATGTTCTCTAACTATTTTCTGTGTTGGATTGGTGTCCTGGTAATGTAAATATTTAATTTCAGTCTGCATTTTTATATTGGTATTCTGGAATGTAAAAGAAAGGAGATTTAATTTTAGTCTTCATTTTTATGTTGGCATCCTGAAAATGGAAAATCAATTTAATTTCTAATTCTATGTTTTATTTTTGTTATACTAGAATTGAATAAACGTTTGTGTAATTATCGGTCTGCATTGTAATGGTATCCTGGAAAAGGTCAAATGAATTAAATTCTCTGTCTGCATTTCATTTTACTAATGGGTTGTTTTTTTCCCTTGTTGAAGACTGAGTTAAGCATTAAAAATTACTGCTATTGGATTCCTATGAATGCCCATGAATTGCAATTAAATGACCTATGTGTCTTCCTGTTGAATGACCACGATTTTTACCATTAAATGTGATTGAGTTTGTTGTTATTAACCACAAATTTTTCAGATAAATGATCTTTGCGTCTTCCTTTGAATTCCCCATGAATTTTGTCATTCAATTTGTGACTGAGAATGTTGTGGAATACCCACATTTTTGTCTTTTAAAGGTGGATGGACATGCTATTTATTTTCCCACGATTTTTGTCATTTAATTCGTGACCGAGATGTTGTGGAATGCCCACGTTTTTTTTCTTTTAAATTTTGAATGATAGGCAATTGAATTGCCCACGATTTTTGTCATTTTATTTGTGACCAAGATGCTATGGAATGCCCATGTTTTTGTCTTTTAAAGGTTTACTGATATGCAGTTGAATTGCTCACAATTGTTTTCATTCAATTCATGACTAAGATTGTTGTGGAATGCCCACGTTTTTGTCTTTTAAAATTTGACTGGTATGTTGTTTATTTGCCCACGATTTCTGTCATTTAATTCGTGACTGAGATTGTCGTGCAATGCCCACATTTTTTCCTTTTTAAAGTTGACTAAGTTGTTGTTTAATGCCCACGATTTTTCCATTTAAAAATGAGTGACTGAGTTCGTTGTTGAAGGGACACAAATTTTCTATTTAGAATGATGATTGTGTTTGCTGGAATGGACACAAGTTTTCCTTAAATGTTGACTATGTTTGGGCTGTCAAATGACCATGAGTTCATCCTTCCATAGTTTCGTATTGTCTTTTCTATTCTCCTTCACATTTAGTGTACCCAACATTCTCACTACCAAACTTTAATTACTATAGCAATGATGTTGGCCATGTTAATTACCACGTTAATTGCAATGTTAAATACTATGTTAATTGTCTTATTAATTGCTAGGATAACTGTCACAACGTTGTTAATGGTCAAAAGTTATGTTAATGATGATGTATATTGCTACAACGATGTTAATAGTCAACAAATTAAATTCTTAATGTGAATAGATAGCTAGTTATTTTTCGGTACGGTTACTAGATAGAAGGCTTGTATAATTTAATCCTTTACAAGTGTTGTAATCGTAGAATTCACCATTGATATGGAAAAGGTGGTTATATATTGTATATTGATAGTTAGGTTTTAAATTGGGATTAATTCATAAAATGCCCAATTAGACTGTGATTAATGATTAAATGAGATTAGTAAGTATTGACCCAAGTAGAGGTTAAACCTGCTAATTTAAATTGTGGTTAATGATTAAATTGTAACGCAAAGTTACCGAACTGATTCATAATGAATGTTATTTGATTGATTTTAATGACTATGGTGTAAATTAGAATGATCGATTGGATTGTATTAATTGTTAATCAGTTGATAAGTTAAAAACCAAACTAAAATTTAGACTTGCTAAATTTCGATGGATACTCAATGTCAAAACAATTTGTAATTGTTGACTAGTTTAGACTTGATTAATGGGTTGGGTGGTTGAAGAAGCGTGACTTCCCTGGTATTCCTCCTCTTGTGTCTCGTTGAACTTTTTTGTTGGGTGTGGGTATAGTCTCCCTGTCAGTATTTGGTTTTTAGCACATCAGATATATCTAGAGTCCTTGGTCCTCATAGGATGAGTGGTGCCAAGGTTGTTGATGCATCTATCACCTGGGGAAAACATGATTCTTGACAAAGGGATCATGGCACACCCTGTGGGATAGCGGTGAATGAGATCTTGGCCAGAGTTGGTGCGTTCTGAGTGAGTGTTGTCAGGCATTGCAGGTTTCTTTTGGCGCATGGGTTTAGCACCTTCAGGCATTGGGTTCGCGTGCCTTGATGTTCTCATCTTGTTCATATAGGCCGTTGTGTCAGGATGGAAATGTTGTCCCTTAGCTCGCATTCATGGTCATTTTTGTGTCAAATGGGTAGTCGTTCCTCCATGTTATTCTATGCATGTTTTTCGCAGTCACCCTTGTGCCTATGCATGCTGTCATAGTTTCCTATTTCCTGGGTTTCATGCTTATGTTCATCATCTCTGGTGTGGTCAAGATGTTGTCTACGTTTCCTCCTTGCCTCTTAACTCTTAAGAACAAAAAAAAAAATTTCACTTCTGCTTTGCTTGTAGTCATAAAGAAGGGATCCGTTACATATGGTATCAGAGCGGGTTCAACCCGTGACTTGGGATCACTACGACTTTCATTGATATGACTTGATTATAATTTTGCTAATTGAATTGACTTGTATTCGTGCAAGTAGTCATGGTTATAGGACATCATGATGGAAGATGAAGGGGTGCTAGGGGAGGAGGCGCGATGCTTCCAGTAGCATCCATGCCTGAGGGGTCAAACCCCTAGGGAGACAAACAGGTTGTCAGGTAGGAGTAGATTGTGGTGGGTGATGTGGTTGGTATGATGAGGTATTTTCATGGGATTTCTTAGGCATTGATCAATCATTTGGACAGACATGAGACTACAACATCGACACCCCCTGAGGTTCCACCACGCACTCTGGTCGGTACTGGTAGCATTCATCGTGAACTCGAGAAGGTCAAATTTCCTAAGTTCTTCGGTGCCCCGAATGGCTGAGCTACCGAGGCATGGTTGGAGAATATGGAGATGCACTTTTCACTTCACAACTATGCCTCCAACATGAAGGTCCACATGAAGGTATTTCAACTGAAGGGGAGTGCTCTTCTATGGTGGAATATGCTCCTACTGTAGCTAAACATGATCGTTGAAGACGTGTCATGGGAATTGTTCAAGGAATGGTTCTGAGAGAGGTACCTATCAAAGGAATTCATTGAGTGTCATCTCAATGAGTTCAATGCCTTATGATAGGGTGGCCGTACGATGCTCGAGTATGAGGCCCATTTTATGGAGCTGCTCTGGTGTGCTCTACATCTTAACATAGAGAAACTTAAGGTCAACAAGTTCGTGCTCCGCCTTAATGGAAGCATCATGCAATGGCTAGGATTTTGATGCCTCAAACCTTGCATGATGTTGTCCATAAGGCCCTCATAGTAGAGGAAAAGCTTATCAGTGGGGATCAGAGAAGGACTCGAGTGAGACTGGCAGGGAAGGTGTCATTTGGTGCTCAACATCATTATACACTAGCCAAACTTATGCCCGGATATCATGGCTTCTAGAGAGGATACACTTTCACTACACCTCGACGACCAGTGCTTCAATAGCAAACACCTTATCGAGGACCACAGCATCAACAACAATGTTGATTGTAGCAGTAGTAGTTTAGGCCTGTTCAATAGAATTGACCAAGATTCCAGGATGGTGGGCGAACATCTTCTACTTCGGGTACCTGGACTACTAGACTGAAGAAGGGGTGTTGGACATGTGGGGAGCCACACTACTAGTGTGACTGCCTTGTGGAGAGGACTAAAGCATCTAGATCATCTAGACCCACTACTGTGGGATATTTGGGCAAGCCCTATTGGATTCACGTAGCGTTGAATCACCAAGAGGAAGAGAACCTGTCGAATCTGATCGAGACATCAGGTATTGTCCCTGATTAGACCCTTAGTATTTTGATTGATCTCGGTGCTAAAAGATTAAGTTAAAGGAAGTCAAACAAGATGAGTTTAGCTTCGTAGAGATGGCTTTGGGAGCCAAACAGAAGGTTGGTGGAAAGGTTATGGGTTGTACCCTTAACCTGGGAGAGTTTTTCACTAGGGCCAACCTGTACATCATGATATTAGGATCTTATGATGTCATTATCAGTATGAACTGGTTGGAATCACATGAGGAAATACTCAACTGCAAGACAAAATAGTTGAGCTTGGTTGATGATGAGGGGAAAAGACACGTGATTATAGGACAGAACCAGGAAGTTTCCCTGAGGTTCTTCTCTTCCTTGCAACTACGGAAGAGCATGCAAAAGGGGTGTAATCTTTATGTAATCCTTGCATTAAATGAGAAAGGAGTATGGAAAGGTCTAGAACACCTTCCAGTGGTGAGAGAGTTTGCAGACATCTTTCTGGAGGAGTTACCTAAGATGCCACCAGAGAGGGAATTGGAGTTTACTATAGAACTAAAATCGGGGACTGAACCGATAGCTAGGACTCCTTATCGGATGTCAACTGTGGAGTTACAGGAGTTGAGAATGCAACTGAAAGAATTGTTGGACCTGGGACTAATATGTCCAAGTGTGTCATCGTGGGGTGTGGCTATTATTTTCATACAAAATAAGGATGGGTCGTGGAGGCTCTGCATTGACTATCATCAGTTGAAAAAGGAAACTATCAAGAATTTGTATCCATTGCCAAGGAATGATGATCTGTTTGATCAAATGAAGGGCACGACAGTGTTCTCAAAGATCAACTTGTAATAAGGATGCCACTATTTACATATTAAGGAAGATAACGTCCCTAAGACCACCTTTAATATGAGTTTTGGACATTACAAGTTTATTTTTTTACCTTTTGGAATGACGAACACCCTAGGGGTATTCATGAGTTTGATGAACAACTTTTTCCATGAGTACTTGGACAAGTTCATCCAAGTATTCATTAACGATATTTTGATTTACTCCCAGAAGATGGAAGAGCATGACGAGCACTTGTGCTTGGTACTACAATGTTTGCAAGAGCACAAATTGTATGGGAATTTGTCCAAATGTTCATTTTATCAATCAAGGATTCACTAATTGGGGCATGTCATCTCTGACGAAGTTATCATCATGGATCCAGCAAAGGTTGAGTATATTATGGAATGGCCTATGTCGACGAATGTCCCAGAAGTGTGTAGCTTCATGGGTTTAGCATGATATTATCAACGGTTCATCGAGGGATTTTCGAAGATAGCATATCCAATCATGTAATTGTAAAAGAAAAACAAGAAGTTTGTTTGGACCAAGAAATGCATAGAAGCATTTCGAAGGCTCAAGGAGTTGTTGATAACAACACCGATACTAAAGGTCTCTAACATGGGTGCGGACTTCTTGGTATGCACTGAGGCATCCAAGGAAGTATTAGGTGGACTCTCGATGCAATATGGACGAGTGATCGCTTACATCTCGAGGAAACTGAGAAGGCATGAGGAGAACTATGTGACGCATGATTTGGAGTTGTTAGCCATTGTATATTCCTTGAAGGTTTGGAGACACTACCTTGTTGGATGAAAATTTGAACTAAAGACTGACCACTGTGGACTACAACACATATTTATGAAAAGAAACCTGAATGCGCGACAACGACATTGGTATGAATTACTTTGCTAGTACAACTTTGAGATTACTTACATAAAAGGAATAGCAAACCGAGTGGTAGATGCATTGAGTCAAAGACCACACATATTTTCGGTGTTGCCTCTTTAGACGAATCTATGTAAAAAGATTCTAAATTTATAGCGTGACGATGACTGGTACAAAGAGCTCGAGGGATTTATCGGACAAAGCACGATCATGGTACCAATATTTTAAGGATTTACATTTGATGACGATGGATTATTGAGGTTTAAAAATTGGATTTACGTACCACCAAACGATGAGTTGAGGAGTTTGATCCTAAACAAGGCTCATAGATCAGTGTACATGGCTCACCCAGGAGTCACGAAGATGAGGGCAGACCTTAAACCCTTATTCTTCTGGAAGGGCATGAAGGCAGATATAGTCAGCTATGTGTCTAGAATGTCAATAGGTGAAGGATGAACATAGACATCCAGCAGGATTACTACAACCACATGCTATTACGGAATAGAAATGGGAGGTTATTTCGATGGATTTTATTGTTGGATTCCCACTGTTGACAAGGAGACACGAATCGATTTTTGTAGTAGTAGACACTCTAAAAAAGAGTGCTCACTTTATTCCTATGCGTACGAATTATCGGGCACCTGACATAGCTAGAGTTTTCATCAGTGAGATTGTGAGGCCGCATGGCATGCCTAAGAGGATTATATCCTAACAAGGATCGATGTTTACTGGACGCGTTTATAGGAGGCCTTGGGAACCCAACTTAACTTCAATACTGCATATTACCCAGAGACTGATGGGTAGACCGAATGAATGAACCAGACCTTGGAGGACATGTTGTGCATGTATGAGATGGACCAACAAAAGCATTGGGAAGAATTAATTCCACTGGTGGAATTTGATTATAACAACAGTTACCAAGACACCATTAATATGGCACCTTTCAAGTTTCTTTATGGGTGACCGTGTCGAATGCCTTTGAGTTGGGAACAACTTGAGGATAGGGTCATAGTGGGACTAGAAGCTATCCAAGAAATGGAAGAGAAAATGAAAAAAATAAGACAAAGGATTAAAGAAGCATAGGATCATCATAAAAGTTATGTCGATGCACACCGTGTTGACCATAGTTACGAGGTCGACGATCGATTCTTCTTGTGGGTTAAACTACATAAGAGTTTGATCAAGTTTGGAAAGGAAGCTAAACTCTCTCCTAGGTTCATGGGACCTTTCTAGATTGTGGAGAGAAAGGGGATGGTGGCCTATCGACTAGCCTTGCCTGATTCTTTGAGGCGTATGCACGATGTTTTTCACGTATCTGTTTTGAGAAATTATATTAGTGATCCTATTGATGTTATTGAAATGAGTTCTTTGTAGGTTTCAGACGAGGGGGATCTCATGGCTCAGCCAATCCACATCCTAGATCATCGCGTTCGATAAGTATGGCATCAGACAGTAGATCAAGTCAAGGTCTAGTGGGACAATTATAGTCTGCACTCGACGACCTAGGAGGACGCATATGATATGTGCCAACAGTTTCCATTTTTGTTTGATAGATAGACTTATGATACTGTGATACACATTATTTCAACACTTATACTTTGAAACTTTGGGATGAAGTTTAGACCAAGAGGGGGTGTATGTAACATACCACTCTTACACACTGAGAGAAATTATTCTTTGAGGACACTTTCTCACAAGTGATCTAGATTATTATGCTATTAAAAAATTGATTTTGATTATGAGGCGTTATGGGTTGATGACCTGTTGTTTTACTACATTGGCATAGACAAGTTCTATTGATTTGGTTTTACTGAGTGTGCAGGATTTTGGACCTCAAGGATGCAGAGGCATAGATGGAACCCCTTGCACTCCAGATCGAGTCAGGGAGTGAACTAATGGGGTTTGATTTTTTTATATGTGATATTAGTGCATCCGATTAGATGATATGATATGGATATATTTCTGACATTATTCATTGATGATGTAGGCTGACGATAGCTTATCAACTAGACTAACATGTGGAGTATAGGGGTCACGCTCGACTACCAGATATGTTGAGGGAGAGGTGTGGACAATAACCCTACCACAACCTACTAGCACTCCTACCATGGCTTGAACTGTAGGATAACGATTACCTAGTTCGAGAGGACCCACGATGTCGTGAGGGAAGACTGCGATAGTTGCTCACGATGATTCTAAGGGGCATGCAATAAGGCAGGGGCCTTATTCCTTAGAGTCCCTTAGTCTCCCACAAGTTCACCTGGAAGAGTATTGACACTAGTAGTTTTTTATGTCCACCAAGTCAGTCAAGATGCGAGTGCCACCCTTGGAGAATGTGGTGCATCCTGAAGGGCACGTTGTGCAAGAGAAAGATAAAGAGGCGAGTGGCACCCTTGGAGCACCTAGTGCATTCTTAAGAGCACGTCATGTGGTTATTTAATAAATGAATAAACCTATATGGCTTAGGACAATAAAGTGTTAAGAAATATTTGAAACCTTTCCCTAAAAAAAATAAAATTGTGTGTCGCCCTGCCTAGGAAATTAAAGTCTAGGTCTAATCTTTGTTGGTGGTAAAATTTTGCCTTTTCACAAATAAATAAATAAATAATAAAGATAATCTTCATTAAGCTTGTGACAAGAAGGGATAAGAAATTAAAGTGTTTTACAAAAATCTATTGGGATAAAAATTTAAAAAATCGGGGGAATAATTGTTTTATTATATTGGGATAATTTAAAAATATATATATTAATTAAAAAGGGGAAAAGGGAAAAAGTTAATTTCTACACCTGCCAAATTGAGTTCTAAATGAAAAAGGCAAAAATGGGAATTCTTAAATAATTAGGAAACTAGGAAAAGAGGGAAAAATAAAAAGAAAAGGGAAACACAAGGGAAAAAGGAGAAAGTCAAACTTAGTAAGGTATCTACCATTAAGAACTTTCTAATTTAAAACTAAACTAGCAAATTAATAATGGGGAAAGTCATTAAAACCTGTGAGGGAATTTGGGGACACCTAGGAGCGATTCTAGGAGTGACTTGGTGGGTGAGGAAAATAAGGGTAAATAATTAATTAAAGAAATTAGTTTTGGGAGGAATGAAGGGGATGGGTGACACTTGTATGGGGAGTATTTTTTATGAATTAATTTATTAAACATTAAATATGATGGGATTTTTGAAAGGTAAAGGAGTTTGAAACTCTATATAATGGAGGGAGGAGAAGGAGTAAATATCTCTTATGTTGGTGTAATGTTACACTGCATAAATGTATAGTTCAAGGACTTATCTTGTGGGAGCTGGGATACCCAGCTCAGCGAGGAGTGGTAGCTCGGCCTTGCGAGGCGAGCTGGGAGATAGTTGATTCTCTGGTAAGTGTGTGTGGCCCCTTTGTGGCTTGAGGGGCATAAGGGGAAAGAATAGTACCCTTAGCGTTGGCTGGGAGGTACCGGTGAAGTCTCATCAGTTGAAAAGAGGGAGTTGCACAAAGCGTGCGGGACAACTCAGAAAGAGTGAGCAGGCAACGATACACTTTCTTTATTTTTGTATCGTAGATTGTAGTAGGATTTATGCTTGGATATGCATGTTTAATTGGGTAAGTAAAGTGATTTTCTTAGCATTAGTATATGACTAAATGTTTCCATAGTCGTTAGCTCAATGTTCATCTTCCCATGGCCTTCAATTCCTGGCATGTCTTGACCACCCTGTGGTGTATTGATTTGTGAAGACTGTGGATGTTTTTGTCTTTTGTCCCTAGCTCATCAGTCCTCACCTGAGAAGTCGACCAGAAGCCTAATCTATGATCATTACTTCCATGTTAATAGACCTATGGATCTCAATGTCCTGCTTTTCTGTGCATGGATGATGACAGAAGGACATTCCCATCAGCCGTGTACCTCCATTATTGTCCTTGGTTGATTGTTTGATTTTTCCATCTAGCAAAGACCTCTGCGTATGGATTATCTTGCATCCTTGTTGATTTTTTCTCTGTGCCTAGACTGATAGAATCCATGTGATGATTTCCATGAATTTTCCCATTAGATCCTTGCGTTCTTTGACTATTGTCTACATTGGAATGGTGTCTTGGTAATGTAAAAGATTTAATTTTAGTGTGAATTTTTATATCGGTATCCTGGAATGTAAAAAAAAGGCGGATTTAATTTCAATCTGTGTTTTTATGTTGGCATCCTGGAAATGAAAAATCAATTTAATTTCTAAGTCTGCATTTTTATATTTGGTACACTGGCATTGGATAAACATTTGTGTAATTCTCGGTCTACATTGTAATGGTATCCTAGAAATGGACAAATGGATTAAATTCTTTGTCTGCATTTTTTTTTACTGATGGGGCGATTTTTTCCCTTGTTAAAGACTGAGTTAAGCATTAAAACTTACTGCCATTGGATCACTGTTAATGCCCATGAATTGAAATTAAATGACCTCTGTGTCTTCCTGTTGAATGCCCATGATTTTTACCATTAAATGTGATTGATTTTGTTGTTATTAACCATGAATTTTCCAGAGAAATGATCTCTGCATCTTCCTATTGAATTGCCCACGATTTTTGTCATTCAATTCAATACTGAGAATGTTGTGGAATGCCCACATTTTTTTCTTTTAAAGGTGGACTGATATGCTATTTATTTTCCCATGATTTTTGTCGTTTAATCCGTGACAGAGATGTTGTGGAATGCCGACGTTTTTGTCTTTTAAAGGTTGAATGATATGCGGTTGAATTGCCCACAACTTTTTTCATTTAATTCATGATCGAGATGCTATGGAATGCCCACATTTTTGTCTTTTAAAGGTGGACTGATATGCGGTTGAATTGCCCACAATTTTTGTCATTCAATTCATGACTGAGATTGTTGTGAAATGCCCACGTTTTTGTCTTTTAAAATTTGACTAATATGCTATTTATTTTCCCACGATTTCTGTCATTTAATTCATGACTGAGATTTTTGTGGAATGTCCATGTTTTTTCCTCTTAAAATTTCATTGAGTTGTTGTTTAATGCCCACGATTTTTCCATTTAAAAATGGGTGACTGAGTTCGTTGTTGAAGGGACACAAATTTTCTAGTTAGAATAATGATTCTGTTTGTTAGAATGGACAAAATTTTGCCTTAAATCTTGACTGCGTTTGGGCTGTCAAGTGACCACAAGGTTATCCTTCCACAGTTTTGTATTGTCCTTTTTATTCTCCTTCACATTGAGTGTACCCAGCGTTCTCACTACCAAACTTTCATTACTACAGCGATGATGCTGACCATGTTAATTACCATGTTAATTGCAATGTTAAATACTATGTTAATTGTCTTATTAATTGTCAGGATAACTGCCACAACGATGTTAATGGTAAACAGTTATGTTAATGATGATGTATGTTGCTACAATGATGTTAATAGTTAGCATATTACCTTCTTAATGTGAATAGACAGGTAGTTATTTTTGGGTACGGTTAGTAGATAGAAGGTTTGTGTAATTTAATCATTTACAAGTGTTGTAATCGTAGAATTCACCATTGATATGGAGAAGGTGGTTATATATTGTATATTGATAGTTAGGTTGTGAATTGGGATTAATTCAAAAAATGCCCAATTAGACTGTGATTAATGATTAAATGAGATTAGTAAGTATTGACCCAAGTAGAGGTTAAACCTGCTAATTTAAATTGTGGTTAATGATTAAATTGTAATGCAGAGTTACCGAACAACTTTGTAATGAATGCTATTTGATTGAATTTAATGACTATGGTGTAAATTACAATGGCCGATTGGATTTCATTACTTGTTAATAAATAGATAAGTTAAAAACCAAATTAAAATTTAGACTTGCTAAATTTTGATGGATACTCAATGTCAAAAGAATTTGTAACTGTTGACTAGCTTAGACTTGATGAATGGGTCGGGTGGTTGACAAAGCATGACTTCCCTGGTAGTCATCCTCTTGTGTCTCATCGACCTTTTGTGTGGGGTGTGGGTATAGACTCCCTGTCAATATTTCGTTTCTAGTGCGTTGCATTTATCTAGAGTCCTTGGTCCTGATAGGATGAGTGGTGCCAAGGCTTTCGACACATCTATCACTTGGGGATGGCATGATTCTTGATGCAGGGATCATGGCACGCCCTATGGGATAGTGACGAATGAGATCTTGGCTGGAGTTGGTGCGTTATAAGTGAGTGTTTTTGGGAATTGTAGGTTTCTTTTCATGTTACCCATGATTTTGGTCATCATAATGATGTGTTGATGATGGTGTACTCAGGATCTTCATAAGAACTTTCTCCTGACAAAAATTTATTTTCATCTCTTCCAGAAAACTCATTTTTGAAGACTATTCGCAGGTTGCTAGTATATTTGCCTGTGAGAATGCATGATTCTCGTAGGCTGCCTTAAGCTAGGGTGCAAGAAGTTCACACTGTATTGAACTGCTAGGGTGTGAACTCTTTCTAAAGCAAGGAAAAAGGTGAATTCTCAATGCTTCTAGAAGGGAATCTTCTAGAAGGATGAGATGGCATTCGAATGGTTATCCTAGTACTGGATTCCACGATATTTTTTTGTGGCCATTTGCTCTGGTTTCACATTTATCCTATCCTATCAATCTTTGAGTCTTCAGGATATCCTAATAGACCCTCTGGGTCCAGAGATCTTTTTCAATTTTGCTTCATTTTTCAAAATTTTGATTATGTTAAGGCATTCACGCACTGTACTTCATTGTAGCCTGCGAGAATAGGTAGAGTTCGCAATCTTCCTTTAGGTTTCAGTGCGGGGTTCTCGCACCCTGCTCAAGGGTCACCTGCAAGAATCAGTGATTCTCACACTATGTAATATTGCCTGCCTGTGAACTCAATTTTTCAAAATTGGGATTTGAGTTTTGGTATTTTCAACTGCCCAGATCAGTTTGATTTCCTCATAAGAGTTTTTTGGACCATGGATTGATGTTCTTCTTGTCTTTGTTTGCATGCATGAATAGTCTTAGGATTGCAAGGCTCTTCTTGTCATTTTGGTCTTGACTTTCATTTCTTGACTTTTATTGGCGAAATCGTTGTCTCTGATTTCAAAATTTGAGTGAGTTTGATTAGTTAAGAATCGGTGATTGGTTGAAAGTTGAGTTTCTTGGTCTTTATCATTTGCCTATTGTTTGAAAGATCACTTTCCTCCTGCAATTGAAAAGACTAGTTTGGATTTCTTTGTTTTAACAAAGTTCATTACTGCTTTTAGTGAAATTTTTGAAACAAAAAGATTTAATTTCTTGCTTTATATTAGATTGGGGGCATCCTTGCATTTGAAGTAGAGAAATTGCATGATTCTTGGCATTTTTTGATCTTAAATTATGAAAAAGTTTCCCCCTCATGGCCAAGGGGGGGCCATGAATCGTGCATTGGTGTTCAATACCTTTTTCTCCTTTCTTGTGAATCTTGATATTGATGATTTTTAAGATTTTGGGACATTGTGCATCTAGGAATGATAAATGTTTTCTCCTTCTCGTAGCATAGATTTCATCGAAATAAACAGATTGCATGTTCATATCTTTGCATAATTTTTGAGTCAGTCAAAACACCATATTGTCCACACCATCTTCCTTTTGAGTAACAACAGCCATAAAATAAAGTAGTTATAAAAATTGATTAGACATTTTTCGGTAGCAAACCTACATTAGATTAGTTGTAGGGATTTGGAATAGGTGTGAAAGATAACTTTCCAAAGTTGCAAACAAACATAGTATATTGAGTTAGGGAGCGTTTAAATCCACTTATTACATTTTGTCCTGGGAAGCCATTCTAACACAAGGGTCAATCATGAGGTCGCATTGAGACTAGCAGAGTTACTCACCTTGCTTTGTTGGTCTTGGTGTTGAGATTGCACGTATTATGGGGATCACTCGAAGGTATACCCACAATGATGAGTGGAGTCCTTTTGAGTTGATTTTTGGCTAGATACCCTGCCCTTGCATGTGGATCGGACTATTGACTGTCCCCCCAGGCTTTATTGTTGTTGGTGGTAACCTTAGTGGCCTATCTCTTTTGGTTCTTTACACGAGGTGACTGTGGAGGGGTAAGTCGTCATGGTACCTAGAATCGACGTTGGCCAAACTCACTTGGGATCCTTGGAGGGTATACCCACAATTATGTGTGGGAGCTTGCACCAGGGTGTAAGTCCGTTAAGCAGGTCATCAACGTAACTTTTCCACCCACTCTACCTCAGCCCCTTCTTACATTGTTCCTGCGACGTTGGATTTCATCACCAACTAGTGTGTTCATTGTGAGAAGGTTTTGTTTGTTTGCTTGCTTCTTAGATTTTTAGCATGTGTTGTTTGTTTTCCCTAGTAGACTCTAGGTTGGATTTATTTAAATGGTGTCAGTTCCCAAAATGACTAATGAAGGAACCCTTGCTCCAGGGGAACCTTTTGTTTTTACTTCTGATGGAAAAATTGGTCCTCCTCACATCGCTACTTTGAGCCTTCCAGGTCTCACTATTGGATTACCGGTATGGTTGTTTTCCACTCAGATAATCTTAAATGTAGTTAGTGCTTCAGTCACAAGCACTTCCCCCTAAGAGCATCAACCTCATGTTGATCCTTCACCTTCTTTACCAGTAAGGTCTTCTTCGTCTTCTTCACTTGCAATGTCGCCTTCCATTTCATCTTCTTCGTCAAGTGAAAGTTCTGAAGCTAGTAACCTGGTGAATAAGAAGAAGAAGAAAAGAAAGATTAAGAAGAATAAAGATAAATAAGGGTCAAAACCTCCAACCATTGTCTAACATGTTGGAAAACAACCAGTTACTGTTACTCGTGATGGGAGTGTTGATGACGTCAAGATCACCCAGACAACCCGTAAGCCCAAGTACCCTTGCAGGCTTTGTAAGGGTATCCATCTTCTTAAGTATTTCCCTGGTCTATCCAAGGTTATAGAAGTATGGTCTACACACCCTGACCAACCCATGTCATCATCCTCTGAACAACATACTAATGACCTGCAGTCAATTAGTCACGATACGGTTGGGAAGAAGAAAAGTAGAGTCAAGTTCCCATGTATGTTATGCAAAGGGAGTCATCTAACTCATCTTTGCCCTCATATGGACGAAGCCTCAAAATTACTGGAAGACATGACTATTTCATAGCCTCAACTTCTAGCTTCTTATCCCAAGCTTTCTCTCAACCCACCTGTAGTTGATGGAATCATCACTCCGGTCCCTTCACTGGTCAATCTGGTTGATCATGTCGTTAATCTGGTCACGTCCTTAGTTGAGCCAGTTGACAAAGTGGTTGATCCAATACCATCCTCAGTCAATCTTGTTCTCTCCTCAGAGAGAGAAACTAAAATGGTCGATCCGATCCCATCCTTGGTCGATCCCACTCTCCCGTTAGAGAGTGTAACCCAAGTGGTCGATCCGTTTACACCTGTCGACCCCATTCTCCCTTTGGAGAATGAAACCCAAGTGGTCGATCTGATCTCATGATCGGTCGATCCTACTCTCCCACTTGAGAGTAAACTCGATACTACCCATGTTTTTCTCATTGATACAAACTCTACCATGTCGGGAGTTATTCCTCCTTCTCCCGTGAAACTCCCTCCAAGTAATGAGGCCATCCATTTTGATTGGGGTGTGCTAACTGGACCTCGTCTTCCCTCTTACATTCCTTTCCAGATTACAGTACAGGTTTGTGGTCGGGACGTTCCCCAAACGTTGATAGATGAAGGTTCTTCTGTTAGTATTTTGTCCTCTATTGTTTGGCAAGTGTTGGGTTGTCCTCCACTTGCACCGGTTACACAAAATCTGTTAGCTTTTAACAGAAGAACTAGTCAACCTTTATGGACCCTTCCTCAGTTTCCTATAACTCTGGGAGGGAAAACTGTCGTTATTGATGTCATGGTCGTCTGTTGGCAGCCAATTAAATTTTTTCCATTTCCCTATAAGCTGCCTACACCTATGTCTTCTGAACTTCAAATTGTCATCACATTTTGCAAATAGACGATATTTTCATTTCTTGCGACGCTTGCAAATTGGTCTCCATTCAGTTTTCATGACTGTAAGCGTGAAAAATCCTCCATCATTATTTGAACTGTCATGATCTTTTATTGATATTTTGATTGGCACTTACCTTTGGTTTATCATTATGGGTCTGTAAGGATTTTAGAACTATGTCCATTTTCCTATTATTACTTTGATTGTGCAACTGGATTTTATTAAACTGGTAAGGCATTGAGCATATGGATTTATATTTTTGAGACTTGCCTAGTCATTGAATTACATAGGGGTCATGGTTTATTTTTGTTTTTATATACATAATGTTATCCTTATGTTAAAATTTATATAGCTCTTGGCTTGTCAATTTTATGAAATCGATTGTCACAATGTTTTAAAAAATTTGATTACACACTTATACGATGGCGCATATTTAACATTTGGGTTTGATTCCACATTGAATGACAATGGTTTGAAAATCTATGGTTAATGGTGCATTGGCATATTACTCATCGTTTGATTCTTTGGTTATACGAATGATATGGTTTTGTGTTATGATTGATTGAACAGAGGATTAATTGATGGTTGTACTTTGCCATTACTATTATGCATGGTAGTGAATAATTCCACCACCCTCGCATGCACACATTAATTCTTCCGCTTTGATCGTTCATAGTGGTTAGACCGAATGATTCATCTCCTGTGTATTGGGAAATTCGACCCAAACCCTTACCATGTGCTCGCACCATGGCTCCAGTCGTGAGGGCTGAACCGAATGGCAGCCAGGCTCTGTTGATGTTCGATAGTGCCCGTAGTGACCTTGAGGACAATGGGTGGCTTCCGTTCATACAAAATTTTGATGGTTTTAACCTCTATGTTGCTAGGAAACTTGCCATGACCTTTGATGGCTGTCGAGCCAAGGTCGGAGATGTTCAATTGCAAATTGACAAGCAGTTTGTCAGTCTTGCTACAGGTTTGCATACCACTAGACAACGATGGTCCAAGAATTTCAAAGTGGAAGAGGTCCCTTGGACACTACTTTTCCAGTCACGTAAGGTTAGTTCCTCTGACAAAGGCTTACCCATGACCATGCTGAAACAACGTTGGCACAATTTATTGATGATTATCAAACAGTTTATCACCTGCGAAGGTCGGTACGGGTTTGTTTTCTTACACCACCTTCGTTTCCTTATGGGTTTTATGGGTTATCAGCTCAATATGCCTTATTACTTGCATAGAAGCCTATTTAAAATGTCTAAGAAATACAAAAGGAACCAGGCTGATAGAAGCCTCTTTCACTATGGGCTGGTTAAAATGATTGTTGTCTGTCATTTGGGGTTACACGGAGACTGTTGGAATGATTTCCTTGCTCGCAACGATTTTGAGGATTCGAATCCTCCACAGGTTGACAAACCTGTGGTTACCGAGGACAATACTTTACCCCCGGTACCCTACATTATTCTATTACCTAAACCCTTACCTGACTCACCTATCGACCTACCCCACTTTGTGACCAAGGATGTTGAGACTGTTAAGCCTGTGGGAAAGAAGCCTAAAGCCAAACCTACTGCAAACACCAAAGGAAAAAAGAATGCCCGTTTAATCTCTCTAATGACAAGGAACAAGCTGAAACCTCCTCTCAACCCTAACCCTATCGTATTGAGTGAAGACTTCGACTTGGAAGTGGAGCGTTTCTTGGCTAGTGAATACCCCTATTCGGAAGGTTTGTGTGCCAAACCCTCGTATGACTTCGTGTCAAACCTACCACCTTGCCTACAAAACAACCCTAACTACCCAGGCATTAAGTTGCCTTGTGAAGCCCCCCAAACCCTCTCCTGCTCTGCCTCAACCTACAGTGCCATCCTCTGATCAATGTAGCTCATGGTTAGAAAGATATTATCTTGATGTGCCGATGCTACAGTCGATAATTCACTCTTTGGAGGACTAGGTTGCACGGCTTACCAGTCAAAAGGCTGAATTGCAAGCTGCTGATAAGAAACAGAGGACGACTGGCTCTATTTTGTTTAAAAATGTGGAGTCAGCTACAGTGGTCATGAATTCAAAGTTGGCATAGTTTGAGCAACCTCACTGGTATGATCTATCACTTGTTTATATAATGAATTTGAATTCTTTGAATAGCTCTGATTACAACGTCGATTTGATCTGTCACATTTTATGCATTATGTACATAGTTTTGTTTTGATTAATCGAATTTCGTTTTGCCTGTTTAGCCCCAATTGGATTTCCTTCGATTTTTCAGATCTTGGTGTAGATTTGATTGTTTTAATTTAGCTTAAATTGGATGCTCTGTTGTCAATTGAAGTCGTTTGTATCTATTATAGACACAAGCTACTTCGCATTTCAATTTTGAACACAATCAAATTTCGATTCGAATTGGTTATAATGTATATGTTATGGTTGGCAACAATTGTGATATGGTTAACTGTTACAGGAATACAATTCGGATTATTCTCAATATGATCTTGTTAAAATACATCCAAAACAATTCGTAACGGTTATGTGAAAAACCCAGCCGGTTAATTCGTATTGGTTTACTGTTAGATCGACCCTGTTATCAGTTGGATTCGTATTTACGATGGATATTTTGTTTCAATTGGATTTGTGAAACGAGATTGAATTCATGATTTATTTCTATATTAAACCCAGTTGCGATTTGTTTGGAATTAATGATTTTGTTCAAATCTAATCGAGCTTATATGCACATTTTACCAATTATCACTTATGTCAATTCTATAGTAATTGTGGTCAAAGCTGAATCAATCTGGTTATGATTTTGTATGAATTGGTTCACGTATCTGTCTGAATTAATCTACCTGTGGTGCGAACCGTTTGAGTCATAACAGTTATAATAATTGTAAAACAATTCTATTTTGATCCAATTGTATCTCCTATTTTGGAAAAACATAACGTTGCATATGATTTGCTTAATTGCACTACTTTTGAATTGGATGGGAAACGATTTGTAAAACTGTTTTGGTTTGGATTCTGCCTACCCGACTATGATGACAATCGAAACAGGGCATGCTTCTCTTTCTATTTGGTTATTGGATTTTGATCCTATTCGATTTTAGTTGGATATGGAACAGTCTTGTTACTGTTTGACCCGATTTTATGGTAAAAGAAAACAGAGTATTCTTACCCCTGTTTTCGATTGAATCACTTTTGATTATTTTTTATATTGAATGATAAAATCGTTTGAATCATTGGTGATTCGTTTTAAATGATCTATTGAAAGAAAATTGGATTCGATTCTTTTAAAAAGATTTCATTTGATTTCTATCTGATCCTGTATGCTATTTTAGACTAGCTACAGAATCAGATGATTCTGTAGCTAAGTCTGTAGAATCAAATTCTTATTGTTTTGTTGATGAAATACCTTTCTAACTTGTTATTTTTGGTCTATTGCAGATAAATTCGAACTTGCAGTGGATTTTATGAGCAGTTAGGGGATATTTGAAATATTTCACTTGCATTTTAGTTTCCTAGTTTAGTTGATTTTGGGATATCTCCCAGATTATGTAAAACAGTTTGATATTATCCACAGCGAGGTTTTACCCAGTGGAGAGACTTATAAATACCTATCATTTTTGTAATAATGTTCATCCTCATTCATGGGAGAACAAGGATATGGATCTTTAATACAGACTGAGGCATAATTTCGTGTTTTGTTACAACTTTAGCTTCTCATTATATCAATATTTTGTTTCATGTTGTGTATATCAATTTGTATCTGGTTAATGACTACTTTAGCTATCTTAATCATTTGCAAATGATATAATTTAATCACTGTAATCCATATCTCATTTCTTCTAAGTATTCAGAAAACATAGCAATTGCTTAATTCAGTTCGTGAATCACAGATTTCTCTTCTTCATGAGTTGAATTATCAAATATAAGTTTTTGCATAACAGGTTTCCCTTATTGCAGAGATTTATAAATCATATAATTGTTATGATTTTTTATGTCTTGTTTGTCTTGTTAACAATTCAAAGAGCAGTACAGCCTATCGTTTACGAAAAGTCTTTTGGACTAACCGGTACGAGTTTACTTCCTCCGACCAGCTTCGAAGTCATCATACACAGGACAAATTAGGAGCGTTTCCAAGTCAGTTTGTCATTTGTTTAGTATATTTATTACTAGTTGAATTTAGATATAAATTTAGTTAGATTTATAGGTAGAATTAGTATATTAGATTATTTAATTTCAGAAAATATATTAGATCGTTTAATTTCAGTAATTTTAATTTCCTTTTCATAAAACCATAAAATCAAAAATATATCTCTAGCTGTCTTAGGGCATATAACAAATGATTTTTACAGGTTTTACTCAAATCTGCAACTTGTAGATATTGTATATTTGTGAATAAGTTGTAATTCAATTAGGAATTAGATATTTAATTGTTAGAGTTAGTGTAATAGTAATTAGTAGATTGTATATAATAGTTAGAGTAGTTTATATTTAGTTTTAGTTTAATTTAGTAGTTTGTTTAGATTAGGTAGTATTAGTTCATTTTATTTATTATTAGTTAGTTTAGTTTCTTGTGTTTAGTTTTAGTTTGTTTATTAGTTTTAGTTAGTTTTAGTTAGTTTAGATTAGTTTTCTCTTTGGTTTTCTTAGGACCTTAGAACGGCCAACGGAGCCATTAAACCCATCAATGTTGTTCATTCCAAATGGCTTGGGTTATTTAGACAACCCCGGACCGGTTCCACTCTCTCAATTGATGGACGAACAATTTCGCCCGTCAAAATCGTCCAAGACCCCTTGGATTTTTCTTTACTCCTTGGGCGAGATTATGTCTATGCCATGAAAGCTATTGTGTCTACTCTTTTTCGTGTGATATATTTCCTTCACGATGGATCAGTTGCGACTGTTGATCAACTTTCATTCATTGACCCCACCTGGATTACCTCCTTGAATGGTTCTTGTATGCAGACAGTATTGCCCCTGCCACATGTCAATTATGTGGTGTTGTCACCCATGGCTTCAACTTTTGATGACTTAGATCCAGTAATTGACATGGTAATCTCTTCGATAGGGTTGTTAGAGCCCGATCTCTTAACTCTCGTCACGATCCTCGACATGGTGTCCTTCTAGAGTGCATTTCTTCCTTCCAGTGAAGACCTCTTGAAAGCCATGACCGAGTTTTGTCCCTTGACATGGTGTCATTCCAGAGCATTGTCCTCTTGGAATCCATGATCAAATAGAGGTTCCGAGCATAGTTTTTTGCGTCTCTAAGGCAACCTCGTTAAAAAATGAAACAGAGGTCTTTGAGCATGGTTTTTTAATTTCAAGCTCGTTAAAAAATGAAACCACTTTTGAGGATAGTTTTTTGTCTCTGTGGCAACCTCATTAAAAAATGAAACAGAGGTTACAGGCATAGTTCTTGTTTCTATGTCAAGCTCGTGAAAAAATGAAATAGCGTTCCCCCTCTCTATTTGAGTAAAGTCCTTCGTCTGGTATTTGAAGCTTCCTTTCCTCCGCCTTTGTTGTTGGATGAAATGAAGCTTGGGGGGCAATACTTCCAGCCTCTAGACTTCATGCTGAAGTAGAGCTGCTAGTTTCTTAAGCTAGGGGCTAAGTACCAACCATCCAGGTGTTATGCGTTGGGAAGTCCAAGCATAGTTTTCTATGGTTCAATCTTGTGTAAAAATGAAACCACCTACCTCAAGCATAGTTTCCTCTGGTTCAAGCTTGCGTAAAAATGAAATCAGGTCCAAGCATAGTTTTCTGTAGTTTTTAAGCTTGTGTAAAAATAAAATCTATCCCAAGCATAGTTTTGTTTTGTTTTAAAGCTTGTGTAAAAATGAAAACAATCCCGAGCTAGGTCTTTGTTTTTTCTCATGCTCGTAAATACATGAGAATAAGTTACCGAGCTTAGTCTTTGTTCTTTCTCGTGCTCATAAATCAATGAGAATGTAATTAAGCATACTTTTATCACTTTTTCGGGCTCAACAAGGTTATACGAAAAAGGAACCCCCCTGGAGTTCTCTTTAAGCTCTTTTCAGACTCTCTAAACATGAAAATATCGTCAAGCGACCTTGCTATTTTCACGCTCGATAAAGTATTTGAAGTAAGCATCTAGTGAGCGATAATTTATCTCTTTTTTGGTCTCATCCAGACTATTTTATGAAAAAGGAACTAAGAGAGTTCTCTTTTAAGTGTTTTTCCAAACTCTATAATCTTGAAAAAACCTTCGAGTTTTCTATCTCTTGACTCGTTAAACAAACATTGATAGACCCGTGAAGGGACCAAACCACTCCTTCTTAGGGTTCATTAAACATACTCCAAGGGACTCATCCAAAGGATGAGCTTACATCAACAAGCATATGTTATCCTCTTCAAGCTTGCGTAAAAATAAAGAGGTACTCGCCAGAAATGGTGGGGGAAAATTTGGGAAAGGGATATGTTTTCATCTTCGTATTGATTAGTAGTAGGTGTCTCTCTTGAACATGACACCCCCTATTCTTTACATTTGAAGCCGGTTTGGGAAATCCATTTGTCTCTCATTCGATTTGCTACAAGGTCATTCTCTGTGTCATCTTTGAGTCAATGCTACCAAATAATTGGTCGTGTCTTTCATATGTTCAAGACAAGTCCATCTAAAACCTATATTGAGTCGGACATATGCAGTTATCCGTTCTCTCTGTGTCGGCCTTCCCTGTGTCTAGTCCAATTCACATCATACTCTGTTTAACCTTCAAAATCTATTACTCATTTCATGTCATTGATGGGGGATACATCAAGGCCCTCCTGTGACGAGTTTTGTTCCATCAACTTCATCTCATTATCCAGAATCAAGACTTAGAAATTATTTGGTACCTTGGAGCTTGCATGCCTCAATGGCAGGTTCCCTCGCTTTCGACAGTGGGTTTACATCATTGACCCCTGATCGAAAAATTCCATCGGATGTTCAACTTCAACTCATTTATTCACACTCGATGGATTGTACTATGGTACCTTGGGAGTCATTAACATCAATGGTGATTTTCCCTCGCACTTGTAATGGTTTCATCAATGACCGGTAATCAAGTGGTTTCTACCATGTTCAAATTCAACACATGTAATCACATGGTTAGATTCGTACTTAGGGCGACGAGATTGAAGACCCTGGATATCATCTTTGTGATCCAGGCTGCGATGGAGTATGTATAATTTGTGACACATATATCCATTGTGTATGTCTCGTGTCTATGTCATTTTGATTTGAAATTTCTCACATAGATCCACAGTGTATTCCGGTGGCTATGATATATTTTTATGGCATGGATCCACAGTGTATGATTGGTGGCCATGACCCATGTCTATAATGTCATCAGTCTGTGATCTGAGTATGGGAATGCCTACCTCAGAATTGATATATATGATATTATGCAGATGCTTGGTTGTTCACAGGTTTCCGATTAGGTGTGCTCCTGGTTCTCGACACACACATGTAGCTTACAAAGTCTATCGGCTGTCACTAGTTCCAACCTCATACTTTGGGGGGCATTTTGTTACCCATTCAAATCCAACACCTAATTCAAATCCCTAACACTAAACTAGTTGGTTGACCCTACGAACATAAAAAAGTCTAGTTAATCTTACATTTAGCATTGTTACCCATGATTTTGGTCATCATAATGATGTGTTGATGATGGTGTACTCAGGCTCTTCATAAGAACTTTCTCCTGAGAAAAAGTTATTTTCATCTCTTCCAGAAAACTCATTTTTGAAGACTGTTCCCAGGCTACTAGTATATTTGCCTGCGAGAATGCATGATTCTCGCAGGCTGCCTTAAGCCAGGGTGCGAGAATTTCACACTGTGTTGAACTTCTAGGGTGCGAACTCTTTCTAAAGCAAGGAAAAAGGTGAATTCTTGATGCTTCTAGAAGGATGAGATGGCATTCGAATGGTTATCCTAGTACTAGATTTCATGATATTTTGGGATCATTCTTATCCAAGTAACTAATTCATTCTCTCCTATATATTAAGGGAATTCTCATGGAAAAGGTTAAGCAAGGTTAAGCAAGATTCATGGGAGAATTGGTGAAAGAATTGTGTGAAGGACTCAGCATTGAACAACAGCTTGAAGAGTCCAGCAAGTCTATCAAGAAATTTTTGATCTTCTTCATGCAAGTGAGCAAGTGTGTGTGTCGGAGCCAAGGGCCATCGAAAGGAAGTTTACGACATCAAGGCTCAGGTTGAAATCTTTACTTTTAATCAATATGATACAGTAATATGTCCCTTTCCCATAAAGCTATTTCCACTTTATTGTATAACTCCTTGATCATATATATAGATTGATTGTTGAATAGATTGTGCTTTCTTCACTTTGGTTGGTTTGTGTTGTCTTGGTCTTCGCTGCATGAGAGCACTGGAGTGAAGTGGGAGAAACAAAGACCAAAGGAAGTGATAATAAGGTATGTTCTTTGTTCTTGCCTCCTATTTAATTCAATGGTTAGAATCTAGGGAAAGATTCATGTTCTATCTTGCTTTGTTCTAGATCCAGGTGGATCTAGGGAGATCGATTTGTGTCCACACTTACGGATTTATCCAATAACACATTCTTTATAATAGCTTGATTTACTCAATATATATAGCGGTGAAACTAGTGATGTTATAAGACACAAAAAGGAGGAGAAAAATATGAAACTTGAAAGAAAAATTACTTCTAATCAAAAGAAAAGTTTTACAACTAACTCTTTGAAACCAAATTTTCTTTAACTAACTTTTTCAAGATCTTGAAAATAAAACGTAAAACATAGTTTCACTTGTTTACAAGATACTTATGTTTCAGGAAATCAATAAAGAACTTAAAAAGCATACTTTTTTTCCTTTCTAGAAACTAACCAACTCTAACTACTTTACCAAACTGAAAAGATTTTTTTTTTTATGAAATTTCTTTAAACAAAAAAAATGAAGTAAATATTTTTATCTTTTTTCAAAATCAAGTGAAATGGGTAAAATAACACTAAAACAAGACTGAAACAGATCGTTGGCCCATTGTGGATCACAAGGAATCACTGATGAAACTAAGAAGGAAGATCTACAATTCAAAAAATTGCTTAAAACTATTTCAAAAGTAAACACAAGAAAATCAAGAAGATAAGTAAACTTAACTCTAAACCCAGGGTATGGTTGTAAAACAGAGACTCCGGACTGATCCAAGAAACCATGAGAAGTGTGGACTTCAATCATGAAAGAGGCCAACTCCATCCTTTTTAAAAAAATTCTTCAAACAAAGGTGTGGGATGTTGCATCAGCAGCTTGCATATGTACGCGGGTTGCTTACTAAGAAGAGCACATATTTACGTGGGTTGAATTAAATCACAGCACATACACCTCTGTATCTTTCCAAAAAAAAGAAAGATCAAACAAATTTACAGGGTAGGGACAATTGGTATATCACCAGAAGGTGACCAGAATCCCTTGACATCCTTAGAAAATTCGACAGAAACTTGAAAGGAAAAAAAACCAATCAAACAACCCAAAATCCCCTAAAAATACCTATAGGCTTCCTCAGTATGGTCACTAGTTCTACTAGTAGGAAACCCCCCCCTTTACCACACCAGAGTTCATAATGTAGGTAGATATATTAATCGTCTAAATGTCAATTAATTCTCTAAACTACCCCAAACATACCAAAACTAATATAAATAAAGAAGGGAAAAAAGATACCGAGTAACTATACCTCTAATCCCAGGTCTGTTGATGACCTCCTCATGCTTTGGTAGTTACACTGAATGCATGCCTCCTCACAGGGTTCACCTGCATTCAAATATTGATAAACAAAAAAATACAAGAATTCTATTCCATATATAAGTTAGGGTTATATGTTAGAATGTTAAGCATAAATCAATAAAAGTATTCAAGACACCATCATTTTGGACAGGAAAATGTAATTATTTTATTTATAGCACAAAGATTATACCTTTACAATCTAAGTCAACCACCGTTTCACGAACCTGGTCTAGTATATTCTTCACCAAGCTCCAAGTTCACCTTGTATGAACTTCTCCTCTCAACCTTATGATGTCTTCTTGGGCAGTGAATGGGTTAAATGGAGGAAGAAGGGGTTAATGAGGGAATGTTGAGGTAATTTCTCATAAAAGGCAACAATATCTTGGGAAGGGAGGGCAAGTTAAATCGGGCATAGTTTCACTATTCTTATGCTTAGATGTGAAATGATACCCCAACAACTCCTTTTATATGACAAAAGGATGGTTATTCAGTTGGGTGACAGGATATAGCAGGTGGATTAGTTGGGAAACTATCAATAGCCCGTCAATTTCAACTAATTCCTTGCAACTTTTTATTTTTTGCAACCTTTTCAAATATACGAGGGCTTTAATGGTGCATCATTCATATCTACACAATTTGTAGTGGTGCAACAAGCATATGTACATGGTTATTAATGGTGTAGGGCGTGTACATCTTCTAAAAATTGTTTTTTTTAAAAGAGCAACTCAACAGTGCTTTGGAAAAAAAATGCAAGTAAGATGGACAAGTCCATGTATGCATGTGTAGATAAATTTAGGGTTATAAAAATACATGATTTTTCTCAAATTTAATTCAACAACGCATGGAATTGGCCCAAAATTGGCTGAAATGAATTAGGCATAAAATCATCATTTATAGCTTGGAAACTAGAATATAGAATCCATATGAATTGGGATCAAAGGAGACGATTCATTATTATTAGGGATTGGTATCTTCAATATAGTATTCCTCAATATCTATCTCGATGTCTATAATAAGGGTTTTGAAAGCGATTCAACCTACCTATGGAGAAAATTTGTCTAGTTGAAAGTTGAAATGTGTATGAAGGGAATTGATTTGGCTTGCAATGAAGGTGATTCACAATTCTTAAGGGATTAGTGTTTTGGGGGTATGGATATTTTTGAATTAATGCATGAATCACATAGTGACTCTTTGGTCCATTTTTATAAGGCTATAAGGGTAGACTCCCCTTTTATAGTGCTCCTCCCACATGTAGGAAAGAAGGATATATTTCCCCTATATAGTGGTCATATCTTGTGTATCTCGGAATGCCTCGACCCATTCTAGATCATAGGTTGTTGGTATATTTGTCTTGTGAGTTTTTATATATACGCTTGGGATATAATGACAGGGAATTGGTTTAATCCTAGACCTACACCAGATCTCTCTAATGAGTTACCAATTCCCATGCTTAAAATAAAAATATAAATTACAAAAAAGACGTCTCTAGTGGGGACATTATTGATAACACCTATGATTTTATGTATGAGATAAATATTATTTTCAATTTGTTGAAGATTGGAAGGTGGCCAATGTAGTATACATGAATTTTCATTAATAATTAATATATGTAACTGATCATTGTGAAGGGTGTGTCTCTTCACTAAAAATCTCTATATAAGCTCGAACATTCATTGTTCTAAGACCGACTTGAATAATATATAATAAATATGTATTTTATATATCTAGTCTCACTAGGTCTCCTCCAATTGGTAACAGAGATGAGATCTTGGAATATTTATTGTTTTAAAAAAATGTGCATTGCATTCCATCATATGTCTTCTTCCTATATGAATAAATTATTGCACGAAGGATTAAAAATAAAAAAGGAAATACAAATCCTTATTTATATGGAGGATAAGATTTAAAATTATTTACATAAAAACATGAAAAGGAAAAAGGTAAAAGTAATATTTCTTTACCTGGATGAAAATATTTATAAATATTCACATAAAAGTTGATAAGGAATACTAAAATAAAAGTTAAAAAAAAACATAGACATGGAAATAACTTTTAGATTTATGATCCACTAAAGAAATTCAAGTGAGTGAAACCAAAGTCAATAGAGGAAGCCCACAAACCACCTCAAATAATATATTTTAGTATATATTATTTAAAATATTTAAATACATTTAACCTTTAGGGTGTAGCATTAAAAAGTTATTAAAGGGAACCATGAGAAATTCATAAACTTAAATGAAGGCCTCAGGTGCAACAAGAAATATTCCATCCGACAAAAGCAATATTTCACCCAATAAAGAGTTAAAGGACAAGTTAAATGAATTAAAAATCTTGGTGGAAGAGATCTACAGAAAACTCAGTTATGTAGATATAAAATAATTAAAAGGTTTGATGGATGAGATCTCTAACAAACTTGACGATATAGATAAAACTTATAAAAAAATCAATGAGATGGATTATTTCTCTAAAAGACTTACGGACATAGAAGAAGGATTGAATACATGGGGAAAAACAACGATGATTTGAAGGACCATGTCTCATCATTGGAAATCGGGAATAAGGAATTAAATAGCCACAATTTCCACTCTCACCAGTCCTTTTTTCCTCCCCACAAACATTCGTACCATTTTGTATCCTTTAGTATATTTATGCACAAGTTAAGATTTTATGTACTGACATTTGATGGAGAATATGAAAGGGAAAAAACAAGCTAGATTAATCTAATTGAATGGTATTTTTATTTACAAAAAATGTGTGATGATGAGGATAAAATTAACTTTGCATCATTTCACTTAGATGAGGTAGCAAGCGATTGGTTCTTATGGTGGCACTCAAAATCCCAATTAAGGGAATGAGAGACATTTGGGAAGCATTTTGTTTAGGAGATTTCATAACATTGAGGAAAATGAATTATTTTCCAAACTCACTTGATTACAACAGGTAGGAGCGATGGATGAATTATTTAACGGGTTGCATGTGTTAGATACATGCATAATTGATTTATCAAATGATCATTTCCGACAAATTACCATATCGGTTTGAAGGAAGACATAAGAAACACAATTAAACTAATAGATATCAAGGATGTGGAGTAATTGGGATTAAAATCCAGGCTGGAAAAAAAATTTGTTGTTCTTTCAGTGACCTCCTTGGTTTCAATTTTAAGAACCAAGATCAAGGTTTACTCTCACTTACAAAGGAAATCCACCAGTTAACATAGAATATGACAATATTCGTTGTTTTAGATGTCATGCACTTAACTAGATGCCAAGCCACAAATGCAAAGGAAAACAATTCTATATGTGTGAAATAGAGAGCGATAGAGATAGTGAAAAAGATTCAGAATATTCTAATGAAGAATTAAAAATCCAAAAAATTATAGCCATAAAAATAAGAATGATTCAAGGATGAATCATTTTGAGGAGGGATGGCCTGTGTTATAAGTAAATTCTCATTAATAATTAATATATGTCATTGGTCATTCTGAAGGGTGCATCTCTTTAGTAAAAATATTTATATAAGGTCGGTCATTCATTGTTGTAAGACATATTGGAATAATATATAATAAATATGTATTTTGCATATCTATAACCACTAGATCTCCTCCAACCAACAATTGACAAAAGACTAGGTCAATGAAGGTTCTTGGGAGGTATTTGTTTTTCCATTCTATTCACAATGCTTTCTTTTCAAACCCATGGTATGTATGAGATAAAGATGTTTTTTGATGCGTTTTTGAAGATTGGGGTTGACCAATAATTGGAAAAGGGCATGGTAAATGAAGGGTTGTTAGGAGGTTCTTTATTTTCCCTTTTTGTTGAAAACATTTATGTTTTAAATCCACTTGTCTAGCTTTATTAACTTTGAAATAAGTTCAAAATAAGTTATCAATGTAAATTTATTTTAGTTTTGGATTTATTAAATAAAAAAATGATTTTAGAAAATCGAAATGAAAATATTCATATACCTAAAAAAAATCTCAAGTTAGGATGAATTTGCACTTATGTACTAAGATATATATATAATATTTTGTTTATATGGATTTTGATTATTATTAATTTAGACATTAAATTTCTTATTACCTATCTTTAGTTTTGTATAAAATATGATAGTTATTATTAAAAATATCTTCCTAACAACCTCTTTGAGCATCAACAGGGAACCTTTCATATTGATTTGTAATAGTAGCATTGAGTTCACCTATTCTATTCACCAATTCTAAATAATTAAATCTTATGATATCCATTCCTTCTTCAAACACCAAGAAAGTTATCGACGTAATGAGAACTATGAGGTCAAACGAGAACATTGGCCCAAAAAATCCATATTTTTGCATAAAAAACATCAAAAGAAACACCCAAATCAAAAGGTGGTGCTACTTGCAGCACCAAGTTTTTATATGGGGTCAAAAGGATAATATTTTTCAAACATGGCCTTCAAAACTCAAACAGTAGCTCGAAACACCTAAAAACATTATGTTACATAATTATTTTTCCCAAAACGTTAAAATTTTAGATAATTTGAAATTGTTTTTTTAGCAGTTGGTACCATTAAAACCAAAACCTAAAAATAAACCATCAAATTGAAAAGTATTGCTACTGGTAGAAACCATTCTAAAATTGGGATATGGAAATGACACATTTTTATAAAGTGGTAAAATAGCTCATCGTTACTATAAACAAAATCACAAAGTCAACCCTTAAATGTTTAATTTTTAAATATTACTTTATCACTCAAAGAAGAAGGTAATACATAATGCCATGAAAATATCACTGTATACTTTAAAAATTCAACATCACCTTTTAATATTTTTTTACTTTTAATAAATAAAAAAATAAAAGTTACATTGAATGAAACATATATTATTTCTTAAAATTATTGTTATATTGTCCATATTAAAAACACATGAGCTAAGAAATTTCATTATATTCTCCATAATAAAAACATATAATTCATAAAACATAAAAATGATTCATAACTTCATGTAATATCATATGTAAGTTCAATTCTAATTTCTAGTTACCATACAAACATCATATGGAGCACAAATACATAAAATGTTTCATAAACGTATTCATATTGAGTCATGGATTTTGAAATACCATCAGAGTCTACATTGTCTTCAGATGAATGATTTGATGAAGATGTAAATGGTCCATACTATTCTCTATTGTCGATGATTGCACCATCTGAGCATCCATGCATGCCCAACACTTCAGATTTCAAAAGGGTAAAATCATGAAGGTGGGTAACAGTTTTGTGAGAATCAGGTCCCCAAAATTCCTACTGAGCCTTTTTTGGTCGAACTACTAATTCTCTTGGCTGAAAGAAAAGTGATTTCAGTCGAACCCTTAGACATCAAATCAAAAGGTATTTTGATGACAACCTCGACTATCATGTACCATATTATATAGATGATTTTTTTTATCCGGTAACATATTTTTGGATGAAAGATGTTTCAGCCGAAGGAAGTCGAACAACACTTTTCATCTAATAACATTGTTTCATCCGAAAACAATTTTCTTTTGAAAATACCTTTCAATCGGAAATAGTTGTATATATGCCCTGCACATTGGTCATTTGACACTTTTTCAAATTGTTGATAGTATGTTGGTTGTTGTTGGTTGGTGGTTTTTGTTGGCGGTGGTTGTTGCTAGTGTTGGTTGTTGTTGGTGTTGGTTTCTATTGATTGTTGTTGCTTGTTGTTGTTTATTTGTATTTCTCACTTTTGTTGCTTGTTGTTGCTTCAGGTTCAAGGTAATTATAAACCATTTTCTTAAATTAATTTAAATTTGATTTATTTATATATTTTATGTTTTAGTAGGTGGACAGGGCCGAACAGAGATCTGGATAGGACCGAATTGGCCACGTACAGGGACATGGACGAATTCGGCCATGTCCATGTACAGGGACAGGCTTGAACTTGGCCCTGTCCATGTACATGGAGAAGCCTGAATTTGGGCTTGTCCTTATACATACACAAGGATGAATTCAACCATGCCCATGTACATGGACATGGCTGAATTCAGGCCTATCCCTATGCATGGACATGGTCGGATTGGCCTTATTCATGTATAGGGACATACCTATAAGAACTATTTATTATTTAGATAATTTTAAAATATAAAACTCATGTTATTTATTATGTTTTCACATTATTTAAGCATCTTTCCTTTTAATTTAGTGTAAAAAAGAGTGAAGTTATTTACTTGTCATTCTTTTTCATTTAATATTCAAATCATTTTACAATATAAAACTTATAATGATGGCTAAAAAAAAATATGAAACTCATGATATTTAATAAGTTTTCACATTATTTATATAGCTATATTTTTCATTTTTAATATGAAAATGAGCAGAGTTATTTAGTCAATTCGGCCTTGTCCATGTATAAGGATATGCACATAAGAACTATTTATTGATTAGATCATTCTAGAATATAAAACTCTTGTTATATATTAAGTTTTCTCATTATTTAGGTGTCATTGTCCTTAATTTAGTGTGAAAATGAGTGAAGTTATTACCTGTCATTTTTTTTCATTTAATATTCAAATAATTTTACAATATAGATCTTAATATAATGGTTAAAAAATAATCAATATGAAACTCATGATGTTTAATAAGTTTTCACATTATTTATGCATCATTCTCTTTAATTTAGTGTTAAAAAGAGTGAAGTTATTTACCTGTCATTCTTTTTCATTTAATATTCAAATCATTTTAGAATATAAAACTTATTATGATGGTTAAACAAAAACAAATATGAAACTCATGATGTTTAATAAGTTTTCACATTATTTATTTAGCTGTAGTTTTATTTTTTAATATGAAAATGAGAAAAGTTATTTAGTTAATTTGGCCTTGTCCATGTACAGAGACATGCCCGAATTCGAGCATGCCTTTGTACATGGATAGGGCCAAATTTGGGCATGTCCTTATACAAGAACAGGGCCAAATTGGGCCCATCCATGTACAGGGACATGCTCGTAAGAACTATTTATTATTTAGATCATTTAAAAAAATAAAACTCATGTTATATATATTAAGTTTTCACATTATTTAGGTGTCATTCTCTTTAATTTAGTGTAAAAAAGAGTGGAGTTATTTACCTGTCATTCTTTTTCATTTAATATTCAAATCATTTTACCATATAAAACTTATTATGATGGTTAAAAAAAATCAATTTTAAATTCATGTTGCTTAATAATTTTTTACGTTATTTATTTAGCAATAGTTTTATTTTTTAATATGAAAATGAGTGGAGTTATTGATTTGCCATTATCTTTTATTTATTATTCAAAATAATTTTACAACATAAACTCATAATGTTTAAAATCGTTTTTCAATATAAAAATCATGATGTTTAAAAAAATTTCATGCTATAATTCGGCCATCTCCATGTGCAGGAACATGCCTGAATTAGACCCTATCCATGTACAAAGACATGCCCGAATTCAGGCATGTCCCTATACAAGAAAAATGAATAATTCGGTATTGTCCCTATACATAGACATGAACAAATTTGACCCTATCCCTATACATAGACATGGTCAAATTCGACCATTCCCCTGTACATGGATAGGGCCAAATTACAGGTTAGTTTACACATCTTGCAACAGGTTAGCTATTGACTAGTAATCCCAATGATTCACTCTATTCATTGCTATAAGTAAATTTATAATGTACTAAGATTAAACATATAAACAATACATGTACTTAGCATGTGTGTGATTCCCAATTAGTATTTATATCACTATTGACTTTTTATGTGTACTCATATAAGTGAATAATGCCAATCATTACTACTAATTTATTCCTGTTAAGTAAGTTTAATAGAGTAAGTAACGCCTTCTTAGTTAATATGGATAAGATTATGATCCTAATTGACCTTATTACTTATAAAAGTAAGAGTCATTAAGATTAACAAAAGGGTCATTGGTTGTTGGTTGTTGATGCTTCAGGTTGAAGGTAAATCTAAACCGTTGATTTTAAATTAATTTAATTTAAAATTAGTGGAAAATGAAATTTGATTCCAATCCACTTAGTCCCATTTCTCTTTGAAGAATATAGGTAAAAATGATTTCTATTTAGGGCCATATAAATGAGAGGGTAACCCATTGGATATTTACAGCTTCTTCTTTTAATTTTTTTCGTCGTTAAGTACCAAGCCAAGATAATGTCTGACCCTCTTTTCTCTCGGGACGGTCCATGAGACCTAGGAGCAGTTACAAAGAAGGGAATGATCACGTAATTGATCTTCCCCATATTTTGGGATGATAAAATATTATAAGTTATATCATGAGACTCATGTGGACATTCTTCCATTAAATAAGAACTTACCTTGTTGACTTTGTCATGAAATGCACCATTCTTGAGTTACGTCCCCCTTAATTGTTGTGTCATTTTTTGGTTTGGTTATTTGATTCTTCCTAAGGAAAGCTAGTTGTCTTGACTTTGGATCCCCTATTCATGACTTATTTTTTTCTTATTGACTTTTATGATTTAACAATTAATATTTAATGTCATAAAATATTATTTGTTTAAATTATTTAATTATTAGGGTTCAAACCTAAACCTAAAGTTAGGATTAATATGCTAGCCCTAACCTACCTACCAAAACTATAAAAGAGACCTATCCTCAATCTTTACACACACTCCCTCTTCTAAGCCGAGTTATGATATGAGATTTTATGTGGCTCGTTCTTGTTAAGATTGTTGATTGGTTGCGACCCCTCTAGGACAATTCTTCTTGGTGTATTAATCTATTGTTGGAGTACCTCTCCAACCTATTGTTGCCTCTAATCCCTATGGGTCTTTTCCATCATATCGCATGTATCTTCTTGGTTATTGTTTGGGGTTTCTGGTTCTCTGTGTTAGTGCCATCCTCCTCTTCTCCTTGCTAGTGCCACCCTCCTTATCTCCTTGTTGATGCCACCCTGTGTATGATGTCGTTGTACTCTTTTATTGATGGCGCAACCTATGTATCTTTCCTTACCTTGCAACTCTTAGTATCTTGAAAAGGGTTTGATAGGGAATCCCTAGAAATGTTAATACTTATGTCTATTGATGTAGTAGTTCTATATTTTTTGGAAAAAAAATATTAAGGATGTTAGTGGCCTATCTTTTATCCACTAGACTAGACAATGGTGTCATGTTTTATCCCTTTTACTTGATGATTGGCATGTTTGTTAGTATTTTGATATTTTACCCTAAAAGTTCTTCTTGGAAATTTTTTCTAAGGATCATGATGAGATCTCCCCTGAGCATTTGATCAATACTCCCTTAAATATTTTTCTAAGAACATATATAAGAGTATAACAAAAACATATCATGTAATATTGTTTGTTTTTTCAGCTAAGTAAATGTTTTGTCAATTATTGATTTTATGCTACCAAATTATGGATCAGAAGTTTTAATGTCTTGTTGACTGTAACATACAAGTCGATGATGTTTAGAAATTAAAATAAGTATTTATGTTTTATATATCTATATTTTTTTCCCTTAAATTTTAACATGTTACCCATAGATTATCTTATAAATTACCTTATACAACTTACACATAGATATAGATTATCTTCTACATGTTACATTTTTTGTAAATTGTTTTTTTGTTAATGTTCATTATATATAGCATCATAGTAAAAAATAAAGTTGTTAGTTTTTCAATATATGTGTTTGATTCTTTGAAGTTGTTGTAAATGAATAAATGCCTTCAAGTTGTTTTATAAATTATATTTCCATTTTATGTTTCTATAACTTATGAACTTTCACATTCATGAATTTTTAAAGGATATGTATCAAGGCGAAATTTCGAGACAAGAGTCTCCAAAAATGCCTCACAAAGGCTCTAGGCTATACAGTGGAGGAAGAGGAAACCATGCTTTGACTAAGACACCAAGGACATCAGAGACCCATATCTCAATAAGGTATGGAACCTTGGGAGGGAAAACTAGTGACCAAAGGAAATCTAGTGAGATGAGGAGGTTATGAAATGAATATGTGAATAAATCATCCAAACAATGTTCTCAAAATAGTGCTATAGATGTAGTTTTATTATATATGTTTCACATTAATAATACAACACCAGAGAATGTAGGGAATACATCATGACAAGAAAATATGTTTGTTAATTTTTTATTTTGTATTTGTGTGTATTTATGTGCATTGGTTCTCCTCCAATGCGCACTCATTGAGTTATACAAAGTATATCATGTGTAAATTATTCATTATTCATTATAGTTAATGAAAATTCTTTTATTCTTTCTCTCCTTCTTCTTCTTTCTCAAATTCTCTATGCAATTGTGTGTATTATTGTGTATCTAGATCTATTATGTGCAGGTTCAACACATTTACACGGTATCAGAGCCGATGAACTACTAAGAAAAATCTACACCAAAATTGTTTGCAGGTACAAAAGATTGGAGACAACAGAAAGATGGATTTCCAAAAAGAATTCATTCTTACACCTTACAACTATTTTGCATGGAAGGNATCTGAAATAGAGGGTTGTACATGTTAACCTTGAATACGAATATAGAACCCACATCAGCCATAGAAAAATCCAATTATTTAAATCGCATGGATGAGGCACTCAGAACAATTTGTAGTCTTATTTCTCCCGATATCCTTTTTCACATATATTCCTGTAAGAATCCCAATGAAGCCTACACGACCTTGGAGGGGCTCTTTGGAAAACAATATGATATGAGGGGGCATATGCTAGAGGTGTAATTTCTCACATTGGATCCAAAAATCTTCGACAATACCCAAGATTTCTTTACAAAATTCAAGAGTTTACTGTCACAAGTCAAAGCTTCCGTTGTTGATAAATTCAAGGAGGAGAAAGAAATGGTTCTCATCATTCTCTCCAAGATTGGTCCTAAATTCTCTATATTCGTATCGACATTCCATTCTACCAGATTCACCTCTATAGCCACCTAGAATATGCCTTCTCTTGAGGAATTTATCGAATCCCTAGCATAAGAGAAAACCAAGCTGATCAACATGGGCACAGTCAAAGGCCCAAGGGTACATGTTGACATAAACGTGCCACCCGGCACATCCACTTCCACCAGGACCTTCTTTTTCCCTAGGCCCAAACAACTAAATTGCCTCTTCAAATCCCTTATCGGGACTTTTCTGCACCCACAGGATGCTCAAATGATGATCTCCCTTTGTCCTATCAGGAAATCGGACTTCACATGATCACGAATATTGAACTCATGGAATCGGGTCTTGTAAATCCCTGAACCTCGATGACTATTTGCCCATGGATTCCTAGCTTCTTATCGGGAATTACCCCTTTGGGAAATCGATACTCATGCTGTGGCGAGTTGTAGTTCATGCGAATCCCCGATTCCCAATCCCTGATGGTACTTTTGTAACCCTTAGCGCTTCCGGCTATTCTTTCGCATGCGACCGCTAACCACGAGACCATGGTCCTCTTCCCCCTTCGGAATTTTGAAATTCGCAAAGTAGCAATGCGTAGAATTTACGCTCGCGAGATCTCCGATCCTCCGATCCCCGATGACACTTGTCCTCCTTTATTGCGCTTGGTGGCTCCACGCTATAACCGATGGTCGCTGAGATATTGCCTCTCAAGACCTTGCAAACCTTGACACTAAACTTGGTGGCTCCAACTCGCGAACCTCCGACCTCACGATGTGCCAAAATCCTATGCACGTGAGAGATTTCCTCCACTTCACCCTCTCCTCATCGCGCTATCAAGTATCGTGAAATCGTAGTTTCTCCTGCAGCGATTCCGTAGCATGTGAGAACCCCGAAATGCCGAACTTTGACTCTCCCGGGATCTCACGCCACGTGTCCCTGCTGTGATCAAAGATCCTAATCCTCTCGAGAATTCGCCAATCGTGAATTCAAGCACCAGACTCTTGGCTCCGGAAGTTTTGATTCTCTGATGAGCCGAGCTCCGATGTGCTTTGACTCCTCCCCTGTATGCTAAGGCTTAAACCATGCACATCTTCCACTAGATCTAATAGTTTTCGGGACTTCGTAGTTTCCTCGACAAATCCTGACCGTCGATTTCTCCTCCTCCTCGAAGATTTCTTCAAGAGACTAAAACTCCCTTCTCAGAACTTATCCTCAGACAATTGCGCTGGTAGCTCCTACTCGAAATTTTCTTGACCTGAAAACTCCTGTCTTTCTTTCAACGATACCACGAAGGTGTTATACCTCTTGAGATTTTCCACTCTGACCCCCTCAGAGGGATTTTGCGCACACTCCTCACACTCGACGTTCAACAACTTCTCAAGTGTTGAATCCTTCGGACTCTGTGCACCCTCTGCAACAGCAATCTCTGAATTGCTTTACTGAGATTAACAATCTAAGACTTCTTCTTCATCCTGCACCTTCCTTGCATGTCTTCAACAACCCATTTTCACTTCTGGGAAAATAAGAACAAAAGTTAAACTATCGAGCCCTCATCAACGCACTCTTTGCGGATGAATTTGACTGCACTCTTTGCAGGAATCTCCTGCCTCAGATAGAGAAACAATTGAAACTTATTCTCTTCTCTCTCAGACTTCAGTTGCACCCTGAAATCACATGCACAGCCTATATGAAGCAAATGCATAACCGGAAAAACAAACATTCATGAGCACCTAAACAATCTACACAGAGAAACAACACCAGTCATGAATTTGAATCAGAATTTCATTCTATTAATTCAACATCTATACATGGGTGTTCTTCAGAATTTTCCCTGCATGCTCTTCTCTTCTAAATGTTGGCTAATGTTACAATAATACAATGAGGGTGTCTATATCCATTTTCCCTCTCGGACTCTAAAACTGTCTAATCTGGAAATAAAATCCTATCTACCTGCATTAAATCTATTAAATTCCTCCTATCTATTTCAGACAAGAGCGTATGGCTCGAGGTCTGATACAACAAAAAAAAGGTGCTCCTTCATAAAGGATCCATTAAAGACTTGTGCTACAATCCCAAATCACTTTTAAAATTTTGGTTTTGTTTCTCCAGCTGAACTTTCGCTTGATGTGCTGGCTCGCTTGCTGAGTTGGCGATGCTCCTGCATCATACTCCTCGGCTTGAAAACTTTCATGGGCTCCTGTCCATGAGCTCCTGCATGATCTATCCATGCTTTTGGATAACTGCTTCTATCTCCCAGCTGGCATCTTCTACTGGATTATTCTTCCATTTTACCAGATACTCGAAGTATTGCTTCCGTCTGGTCCTTTTGCTGACTCTCTTGTCAAGTATACTCTCCATCTGTGGCTTTTCTGCAATCGGCATCTACTTCTGCCAGTGAACCTCTGGCTGCTCATCACTTCCAGATCCTGCTTCTTTAGTCTTATATGGATATAAGTCTGACACATTGAATGTCAGAGGTATTCCGATCTCATCCGGCAATTCAATTTCATAAGCGTTTTCTCCCAGCTTCTTTAGGACTCTGCATGGCCCAATTTTCTTCATTTTCAGCTTGTTGTATGTTCCCCTTGGGAACCTTTCCTTCCTCAGATGTGCCAGAACTAGATCCGCTCTGCACTAGCAATCGCTTATATTCCTGATTTGATTCCAGCAATCGCTGCTTCACTCTGCTGTGAAGTTCTTCCATCGCCTCTGTGAATTTTTCAGTGCTTTCACTTTTAGTCATTATCTACTCTGAATCCCTGAGCTTAGATACTCCTCTTGTCTACTTGCCATATACAATCTCAAATGGACTTTTTCCTGTGCTTCTATTCACTGAATCATTGTAAGCAAACTCTGCCTATGGCAACACATTATTCCAGTTGCTGTGGTGCTCTGTCACCAGGCTTCTTAATAAATCTCCCAGACTTCTATTCACTACCTCTGTTTGTCCATCCGTCTGAGGATGATAGGAAGAACTAAACATCAAGTTAGTTCCCATATTCTTCCAGAGTGTCCTCCAGAAATGTCCAATGAACTTCGTATCCCTGTTCGATACTATGCTTCTGGGTAAACCATGAAGTCTAACAATCTCGTTGAAGAACAAGTTTGCAATATGAGTCGCATCGCTGGTCTTATGGCATGGAACAAAATGTGCCATTTTGGAAAACCTGTCGACTACTACAAAGATCGAATCATGTACTCTTTGTGTCCTCGGTAATCCCAATACAAAATCCATGCTGATTTCATCCCATGGCCTTTCAGGTATGGGTAATGATTGGTAGAATCTCGCATTCTTCTTTCTGCCCTTTGAATGCTGGAAAATTCTACATCTGTCGACAAACTTATTGACATTTGTTTGCATCCTTGGCCAAAAATATGCTTCACTCAGCTTTGCAAATGTCTTTTCATGGCCAAAATGCCCTACCAATCCGCCACTGTGCTTTTATTTTAGCAGATTCTCCCTCATGGAGCAATTTGAAACGCATACTTGATTGCCTCTGAATAGCAATCCATTTTGGATCATGTAATCTATCCACGGGCTTCTATCTCTGAGAACTAGATTCTGAGCTACCTCGTATGCCTCTGTAAAATCTGCATCACCTGCACACATGTCCTTAAGATTCTCAAAACCCAATGTCTTGACTCAGAAATCCTACAGCAACAAACACTTCCTGCTCAAAGAATCAGCCACTTTGTTAGCAATACCCGAAATGTGTTTAATTACAAATGTAAAATTCTACATATACTCTACCCATTTTGCATGTTTCTGAATCAGCTTCTCCTGCTGAGTCACAAACTGTAATGCATGATTATCACTATACAAAACAAATTCTTTCGGGATCAAATAATGTCTCCACTTCTTCAACGCCTGTATGATAGCATAAAATTCTTTATCATACGTTGAGTACTTCACCTTTGCCTCATCTAGATTCTCGATGAAATATGCAATTGGTCTGTCCTTCTGGCTCAAGACCACTCCTATGGCAAAGCCACTTGCATCACATTTTACCTGGAACACCTTCGAAAAATATGGCAACACCAAAATCGGTTGTTCTGTGATCTTTCGCTTCAACAGATTGAAGCTCTTGTCTACCTCTTCAGTCCAATGAAAATATTTATGTCTTTTCTTGACTGTGTCCATCATTGATGCGCTAATTCCACTTAAATTCTTGATGAATTTTCGGTAGAAACTAGCCAAACCATGAAAACTTCTCACCTCGAAAACATTTCTTGGTGATGGCCAATTTTTAATTACCTCCACTTTACTTGGATCCATCTTCAGTTCATTTGTCGATATGATAAACCCCAAGTAAATGAGTTATGCCTTAATAAATGAAGATTTGCTGATGTTGACCAACAACTTCTCTTGCTGTAGCTTCCTCATTACTGCAGCTAAATGCTTTAGATGTTCTTCTTTTGTTTTGCTAAAAATCAATATGTCATCCAGATAAACAATGACAAACTTACCAATGAATTCCTTCAGCACTTCATTCATCAGCCTCATGAATGTATTCGATGCATTCGTTAAACCAAATGGCATGACTAGCCATTTGTACAACCCTTCATTGGTTTTGAAGGTTGTCTTCCATTCATCGCCTTCCCTCATGCGAATCTGATGGTATCCGCTTTTCAAATCAACCTTTGAAAAAAATTCTGCACCACTTAAACAGTCCATCAAGTCATCCATCCATGGCAATGGAAACCTGTACCTGATGGTTATCTTGTTAATGGCTCTGGAATCTGTACACATTCTCCAACCTCCATCGTTCTTTGGACTCAGTACCGTTGGAACATCACACGGACTTAAAATTTCTCTGATCAGTCCTTTATCCATCAGTTCCTACACCTGCCTTTTGACCTCTTCATTCTTTTGCGACACCAATTTATACGCTGCTTTGTTCGGTAAACTGGCTCTTGGTATAAGGTCTATGTGATGGCTCATGCTCCTCATTGGCGACAACGAATGAGGTAATTCATCCACCGCTATATCAACGAACTCTTCCAACAGTTCCTGAATTTCCTCTGCCTGAATTTCCTCCGGCAGATCATCCACTCTTGTGCTGGTCAAAACAACTTTTGGTTTCCTGACCACAAAGAATCGTGGATCCTCCTTCTTCTTTACTTCTGGCAAAAGTTCCTTCCCACTCATGAGAAGTACCCTGTTGTTCACTTCAGTTTTCGCCTCTGTATCTTTTATCAGAAGTAACATGTGTGTTCTCCCATTCTTCTCTAAAGTGTACGTATTCATCTTCCCATCATGAATTACATTTGTGTCATATTGCCATGGTCTTCCTAGCAATAAATGACATACATCCATAGGAATAACATCACAGAGTATTTTATCATTGTATTCTCCTATATTGATGTCTACTAAGAACTGTTTAGTGAAACTCACCTAATGTCCCTTCTATAGCCATGAGACTTTATATGGACTCGGGTGATCATTTGTCTCCAGCTCTAGTTTCACCACCATCTCGGTTGAAACGAGATTGTCGGTGCTTCCGCTGTCCACAATGACCTTGCATTTCCTGTCCTTGGTCTTGCATGCAGTTCTGAACAGTCTGCTTCTCTGAGCTGTGTCCTCCACCTCCTTCTCGGGTATTAAGAGAACCTTACGCATCATTAATGACCTCTTGTCTTCTTTGTCTTCTGCTTCAGCAGTTCGCCTCTGTGCCTCGGTGATGTGAGCTTATCCTCCATCATTTTTCCTATCTGGACAGTCAACTGCCTTGTGTCCATTCTTCCCACATGTGTAGCATGTGATGACTCCACCTCTGCCTCTTCCTCTACCTCTGGTACGAGGAAAAGTACTATTATCAGCGTATCCTCCACTCTGTTCTGTCTGCTGCCTTTGCTGTTCAGCGTGCTAGCCTCGCTATGAAATTCCACCTCTTTTCTTTCTTGTCTGAGGCTTTTTCCAGTCATCCTTAGATTTCTAGAACTTATCTTGGGCGAATGATTTTCCTTTCGGCTTGCTCTTACCTCGGCCTCGCTGTACTAGCTTATGGCTTAGCATTTCTTCTTCCTTCAATGCCATCTGATAGGAATCTTCCACCATTATGATGGTTGTCATACTCATTTCATCCTAGATATTATATCGTAAGCCATTCATATATCTGGCAACTTTTTCATCATCACTCTCCCGATGACCTGCTCTGATATTGAGCTTGTAAAATTCTTCCGTATACTCCTTCACCGTCATCAACTTCTGTCTCAGGTTCTGTATTATCTTGAACAGTGTGATCTGATAATCCCTTGGGATCAACTTTGCCTTCATTTTCGCAATCATTCGATCCCAGCTTTTGATCTTTTGTTTTCCTTTGTAGCGTCTATCTTCTTGAAGCTCGTCCCACCATAATGTTGCATGTCCCTTCAGTTTTGTGACAGCATGCCTGCCCTTTTTATCCCCTTCGATATCCTCATAGTTGAAGTAGGTGTCAAGAGCTCTAATCCAATATAGAATCTCTTCTGCATCCAGACTTCCTTCATAGACTGGAATGCCCATTTTTGTCTTGAAACTCATCCGGGCGATAGCTTTAATCAATCACTCATTGGCTACATCTTCGGTTGCAACTTCTCCCTACTGTTCGGCTTCCACTTCACCTTCAGAGTCACTCAAATCTCCAGCATTTGTTGTGCGTCTTTGCACTGCTTCCATATCTTCCAATCTCGCTCTGAGATCGCATATCTTCCTTTCCATATCTAGATTCTGTGCCGGTCTTCCTCGGCATCTCTGGTTTCCCCTATTCTTCGGATCTGGCAATTGCCTTTCCCTTATGGGCAGCATGGTGAAATTCTCTCCCTCTCTGTCGCAGAAAACAAAGAGTTAATATCACTCTGATAAGGATTCTGATATGCAACTTTCTTCCTCTTTCTCCCTCTTCCTGAAGTATACAAACAGAGACTCACTCTGATACCACACTGACATAAACGCACCACTCGGCACGTCCACTTCCACCAGGACCTTCTTTTTCCCCAGGCCCGAAGAGCTAAATTGCCTCTTCAAATCCCTTATCGGGACTTTTCTGCACCCATAGGATGCTCAAATGATGATCTCCCTTTGTCCTATCGGGAAATCGGACTTCGCGTAATCGTGAATCTTGAACTCACAGAATCGGGTCTTGTAAATCCCTGAACCCCGATGACTATTTGCCCACGGATTCCTGGCTTCTTATCAGGAATTACCCCTTCAAGAAATCGGTACTCACGCTATGGTGAGCCGCAGTTCACGTGAATCCATGATTCCCGATCTCCGATGGTACTTTTGTAACCCTTAGCCCCTTCGACTATTCTTTCACATCCGACCGATAACCATGAGACCACGGTCCTCTTCCCCCTTAGGAATTTCGAAATTCACAAAGTAGTAATGCGTAGAATTTATGCTCGTGGGATCTCCGATCCTCCCATCCCCTATGAAACCTGTCCTCCTTTATTGCGCTCGGCAGATCCACACGCTAACCGATAGTCGCAGAGATATCGCCTCTCGCGACCTCACAAACCTTGACGCTAAACTTGGCGGTTCCAACTCGCGAACCTCCGAGCTCACGATGTGCCAAACTCCTATGCATGTGAGAGCTTTCCTCCACGTCACCCTCTCCTCATCACGCTATCGGGTATCGCGAAATCACAGTTTCTCCTGCAGCGATTCCGTAGCATGCGAGAACCCCGAAATGGCGAACTCTGACTCTCCTGGGATCTCGCGCCACGTGTCGCTGCTATGATAAATGATCCTGATCCTCTCGGGAATTCTCCAATCGTGAATTCAAGCACCAGACTCTTGGCTCTAGAAGTTTTGATTCTCTGATGAGCTGAGCTCCGATGTGCTCCGACTCCTCCCCTGTACACTAAGGCTTAAATCGTGTGCATCTTCCACTAGATCTGACAGCTGTCGGGACTTCGTACTTTCCTCGATGAATCCTGACCGTCCATTTCTCCTCCTCCTCGAAGATTTATTTAGGAGACTAAAACTCCCTTCTCAGAACTTATCCTCAATTGTGCTGGTAGCTCCTGCTCGAACTTTTCTCGACCTGAAAACTCCTATCTTTCTTTCAACAATACCATGAAGGTGTTATACCTCCTGA